>PNEQ01031347.1:8061-82107 GCA_003012365.1 Medauroidea extradentata
TATATATATATATATATATATATATATATATATATATATATATATATATATATATATATATATATATATATATATATATATACAGAATCTTTCGGTACAAATAGTTGGTTTTCTCTTTAAAATGTTGCTTACGTAAGTAGACAAAATGTAACTTTAGGATTTTTCGAAAATTGACCTCCAAACAGTAAAAAGTGAGAAAATGTTTTATTTAACCGTCTGTATAGCTGGAACAAAATTGACTATCGTTGTAAAAATAACTTCGATTGGTTATTTATAAAAATGACTAATACGGAACACCAAAACGTTTAGAAATGTAATAATTAAGGGGGTGCAAATACGAGAAATGTGTTTTCGAATATTCCTCCGTGGGGGCTTTCGAACCAATCGAAACATAGAAGTACTTACTCTTTGCTTTAGATTGATGCTAACATAAATATCTAAAACAGAATATAAATATATTTTCCGAATCTAGTCCCACAGAGGTAAAAAATGGATAAAATATGTTTTAGACCCACAATATATGTATCGATTATATTGATTATTTATATTACGTCGGCTTGATTTTTATTCAAGATCGATACTTACTCAACTATCAGAAAAGTTTTTTCACGAATTTTCGAAATTCACCACCTAAGGAGGTGTAAAGGGATGAAAAGTTACGTAATGTGTTTTCAATTAACCGTCGATTTATCTTGAACCCACCAGGCCATTATCGTATTTTTCACGTCTAAAAGACACCAGTTATATCCCAAAATGTGGTTAAAGGGTTTTTCGAAATTCAATCACTTATTTATTTATTTGCGGCTTTCAGGTGCAGGTAAGGCATATTCACCTTGTCTTCCACTGGACCCATTACGTCTGCTTACTGTTTTAGTAACATAGCCATACATTAAAAATTAAAATTATTAAAATACATATGCAATGAAAACTAATGAAAACAAAACAACACAAGTTATCCCTACATACAATTCACAAGATGTCTGAAATAGTGGAGGTGATAACCGAAACTGAACAGGTTAGTTGACAGGTTACGGTAAAAATATCAGGGGCAGATGAGAAGTAGGTGGAGGACGGGATCACATTCACACACGCACACAAACATACATTAAAATACACAAGTATACTCCCTTTAACACATTCACTCGTACACACACAGACACACGCGTATAAATGTGCTCGCGGAAGCACACACGTATACATAATAAAATTCAGTTTATGAACTACTAATCCTGCGCATCTAGCTCACTGGGGCGAGTAAGATAGTATTTATTGATTACTTTCTTAAAGGCACAAAAACTTTTTATGTTCACGTGTTTCAATTTCAAACTGTTCCAAGACTTTGATACAGTAGTAGTGAAGGATTGGGAGTAAAATTTAGTTTTATGTAGAGGTATTGTTAATCTATTGTCTGCTTTGGAGTGTGTGTTTAAAGCATGTCGATCATTTTGGTAAGCAAACCGAGTATATAGGTAGCCAGGTGTTAAAGTGTTCAATGTTTTATGCAACAAGAACAGAGCGTGGGTGTTTCGTCTTTCCGCTAACTTAAGCCATGACAGCTTTCTGAGGTAGCGGGTTACACGGTCACGAGCTTTTAAGTTAAATATATATCTGACACATGTATTGTGGAGTTTTTGAAGTCGCGCCGCCTGACGTTCACTGTGATTGTTGTAAACCACGTCACAGTAGTCAATAATGGGCATTATGAGGCTGCGGAATAGTGTGGCTTTTAATCTCGATGGCAGCAGTCTTTTGAAACGCCTTAAACTATGCAGCGAGTAATACACCTTTCTACACAAGCTAGTAATATGAGCATTCCATGACAGGTGAAATACCTGGAAAGTGTTTTAGATAAATCCTCGATTTATATAGAACACATCGAGATATACCGTTTATTTTTTGCTTCAGGATGATAATTAGGTAAATGGCCGCAGATAGATTTTAAGATTTTTTGAAATTCGAATTCCCAGTACTTTACAGGGGTAAAATGTGTTTTTTTTTAAATGGATGATCAATTTTGCTTTGACTGGAAGGACTATCGCCGTGATTTTCACTTCAATCCGTCTTTGTCACAGACGAAAACCAGAAATAAATTTGTAGTAATCCGGTTACGTACAAAAACACTTTCTTAGGACCAGTGAGAGTTTACAAATGGATTATCTGGCTTTCACCCAAGAAGCGACGTGATTCCTGCAAAGTCTCAGCTTATTTCCTCGTCTTATTTATCCTCGTCTGAGAAATAGAACCGAATGTTAATTGTCAGCTGCAGACAATTTTTTGTAGGAAACTACTCTGTGTGCAAAAATTTTGAGCTGATGAGGAATGTTATCCGCCAATCTCACACGCTTCTGGATAAAAGATTTTCCTGCTTTTTAAAAAGAGAACATTATCATAGAAATAAATATGTAAAGGGAAAATATGGTTGCGAATTTTTGAGTGCTCTGTAAGTATTTTCATAGTATTCAGTGTATTGAAACATCCACCTAAAATACCCTACAGCAATTTGGACCTTGCGTAAATGAACACAAAAAGTCAACGTAAATATGTGGTTCAACAGGTTCTTTGATTCAACTTATATAATTTAACATGTAAGTCCCTTTACTTACTCTTACCAGGACACTGGTTTTGTAAACTCTTTAACTGTTCACTTTTTTTCACTGAAATTTGCCTTTAGTGTAATGTGATTACTCATCAAATAAGGCGTATAGATACACAATACAATTTTTGCCTAGCGTAATTCTTAAAGGAAAAATTCACCCTTCAAAATCTAAATTTAGACTCGTATTTTGCTAAAATATCGAAATCGGTGAGGAGTTACATTAAAATTCTGTGTACAATTATTGTTTAATGTTATTAAGACCTTAAAACTGTCGATGAACCACTCTTTAAAACTCATCCTTTCATGAAAATATCGCTGGTGGTCACCCTGGGCAAGGGGGCACGGCCATATTTATTTTACAATATTTTCCCTATTATATGCATTCCCGAAGATCTGTCGACATTTTTGATATTTCATACTCTAAATGTTAGCGTACAACAATGTATTACATTTTTAGATAATAACTTATTGGCGTATTATTTGACATTTGCTAGAATATAAAAAAAGCACAATCATTCTTATCTTCCAACAAATGTAAGTTAACATGTGAGTAATTTGAGAAGAGTTAAATGGTGTAGTAGACTAATATTAAGAGCATAAAATGTCAAGAATGTTTATACGTATTCAGAAATGCTTGTAACAGAGGAAAATACTTTAAATTAAAGATAGCCACGCACCTTTGCCCTTTAAGGGCGTTTAAGAACGTTTCACATCGAAATTTTATATTTTTATGAAATAGTATTAGTTTTGAATACGATACTTGTGAGTAAAGTTTCCTGTTACTAAACAATTTTAATTCGTATAGTTATCTCATAATAGCTCGTTGAAGTCAAAATTTGCATGTTTCGTTGAAGTCAAAATTTGCATGTTACGCTGCCATGTAAATAGTGAAAACCAGTTGATCTACTTAATCGAAATAATTCACTGTGAAATAACATGTCATGGTTTACGTAACCTAATATTAGAACATTTTACAGTCAACAACTTTTGTATATTAAAAAAATACTGAATTTGCAACTATCCTCCTGTATTTATGCGTTTATTTTGAGATTCAAAATAATATGTTGTGGGTTTTAAATGTAAGGTTACGTAGCCCATGGCATAATATTTGACTGTGAATTTTTCCATTTGAGTAAGTCAGCTAGTTTCTAATATTTGCATAGCAGCGTAACATACAAATTTTAATTTTACCGCACTAACGTGAGAAAACCATATGAGCTAAAATTGTTTCGTAAGAGAAACCTTTAGTCCCAAGTATCTTCTACAAAACTAACACTATTTAATGAAAATGTAAAATTATAATTTAAACCACTTATAAACCCTTAAGAATTGCGCTACGGGAAGATCAGTTTGTTTACCTATGCCTCTAAGGAATTGCCGCCGAAAGTTAGTAACATAAGTTAAGAAAAAAACTGTACATTATATGGCATTTGCTTGTATTAGCAGAAACTCCTCTTAAATATTAAGGCGAATGTAATAAACGACGCAACACTTATTATTGTAAACCTATTTAACGTTCCAATAGAAGGCAGCACATGAGGTACGGTGCCAGATTCTGTAATATAACTCGCCTCTGACCACAGCGATACGCGTGAGGATCACCAGATTTTTGCATGTGGGAAACATTCTTTTCATTGAACATGATTTCTCTGAGAACTCCCATTTTTACCTGCACTCGCATTCTGCCTGTGATCCATGCCGACCTCGCTTCATCCCCACAAACGCTCGAGGTCTCACTGTTGATCACAGACCAATAATCTCTGCATTCCAACAAAATCATTTCTAGCACTTAATTCCTATCTTACGGTAGATTTAATTTCTATGGCCGGTAATTTCATACTTTAAAACATGTTTATCTTTATGAGCAACATTTCGTGACAGTGCATCTGATATAGCTATTGTTAATGTATTGCGTGAAACAAAATAGGTACAAAAATATATTCTACCCCATTACACCGCTACGTGGAAATGGTTATGGTATTTGAAAGAACTGTTGTACAATGGGAGTGCATGACTGGATTTAGTTTCTCGGACATACTCCATTGCGAAATAAATGACTGCCAAAGAACATGACATAAAACATAAATAAGTAGGTAAAGCATACTCTGCTTATTTATGTTTTACTATTGTATTTAGTTTTCGTTGACAAACATCTATGCCCAATAAATGAAATCCAGCACGTAAAAACTGTGTTCAGTTATAATGTATAAGAAGCATTGCAATAAGCTGCAGAACAAACATTATACGAGGTTACAAGTTCTCGCTTATATAACGTTCAAGTTAACAAGGGCGTTATTATATTTATGAAATGATAGTTTCTGTTAGAGGCATGAGTTTTTCATTTTAAAAAACCACACAATTTCTATTTTCTCCAGCAAATTTATCTAATGATTAACGTAAGTTAGTCAGAAGTTATTTGCTATAAAATTATTCTATTTTTCAGTTTCCGTATTGTAAAATTTTGGAGCACTATACAATCCTGGGTTTAATTATCTTATATAGGCACTATTGCGAAGCACGGAAATTACTTTAATTCGAATGCATTCAAATTTTACTTGCATAAGTATTTTTAAAGATATATACATAAAATTTTGGAGTTTACATAAGTGTAACATATGTCCATATCACATAATTTCTTTCTTTGTGTGTGTGGAATGTTTCTTGAAAGTTTGGCCGTACCTTTTTGTAACATCATATATATATATATATATATATATATATAATGCGAAGTATGTTGTGGCAATGTTAACATCGGTCAGAGTTTTCCAATTAGAATTGTAACTACGTATGCAGTGCCTACGCCTCTTCTAACTATGTACGCTAATATAGTTCACGCAGTAAGTGGAAATCACTTAAGAAGGCTGAGAAATCTGATTTGCACTCGAAAGTTGAAAAGCTGTGACCCATGATTTACATCTAAATCGAATATCTGGATATAACTTCTTGAGTCGTGAACGATCTATTAAAGAGGAAGTATTATAATTCCGCTAAGAGTTTAGACTTTCTAATGGTTACAGATGTGTATTTAATATATCACAGCACAGTGCAGTAATTAAACAAATAATTAATATGGCAAGTTATTAAGTGATAAAATTCTACACATTAATTTCACCTGAAATGATTTCATATACAGACTGAAGATACAAAAATGCACCGTACGAAACGTTAGGAACGAGTGGAGTTTAGTAAATCCCGAAGAAATTTAATCGTTAAAAGTAACACTTATTTAGCATTTGTTTAAATTTATGATAGTCTAGTGCGCAGATATAATAGTACGAACGTAAGATATCCATCTTGTATGTAAACGTGGCGGTATGTTGAGAAGTAAATCCAAATCCAAATGTATTTAAAATAAGTTGTTGAGAATTTTATATGTATATATATATATATCACAGTTATGTCTCTAGACCTACAGTTTCCTGAGTATAAGGAGGACTTCAGGACAAATAAATTTTAAATTATTCTTGGATGCTGCTTGTTATTACTGACATTTCTATGAATAAAGAACTTTATGGAAATAACACATATGTAGTACTATTACGTATTTCATAGTAACATAAACCTATAAAATCACGTCAGTGAGTTATTGATATCTCCTAAACCTAATACGTTTCGGCATTGAAAATTAATTTGACCACCAAAGGTAAAGAAATAAAATTTGCTGTTACCTCATGAATTAGTAATCAGTGTGAAAGGTTTTTATTGATATTGAGAACTTAAATATTGTGATTTAACGATTTTAACGTCCCACAAATTACAAACAAGAAGTAATAGATTTTTTTTAAGTTATTGATCTGGGAAATAGTTTGCCTTCAATTAACGTTAATTTGTTAGTTACAGATCTACAACATAAGTAACATTTTTCACGACTTATTGTTAACAAGAAATTGCGCATTTTGACGAAACTCCCTGCATATTTTCTTCGCTAGTTGACATAAGAACCGATGTACACATTACCCTAAATTCAAACGTCACGCGAAGCGCATTTACTGTTATCTGTAGGCACAAATTTAATGGAACTGGCAGGTTGTAGCAATAAAAGTTTTCAGATAATTGCCAGTGTTTTATGGAATACTAAATAAGTAGATTTCATCCGATTTAAAATAAGAATGTTATTTAAATATGAAAAAAAACTAAGCGGTATTTGTTAGTTCGCTACCAACCATACAAGAATGTTGCGATTATTGTTATGTGGAATGTGTAGTGATTTTCTTCAATGGTTTGTTTAAAATTGCTCATTTTCTCTCGTCATGTACAGGAGTTCCTATGGAGAATGTCAGTATACGTAAAATATGATAAATAATGAAATTCGTTTGATGAATATTAGTTAATCGTGTTGTCCGTTTAATTAAGCGATTGCTTATATTTACAGTAGATGAAATAGTGATACTTACTATAATTTACTTTACTTTTAATGCGAATAGTAACACTCATTAGTTCAGTCAAGTTTTGAAACCGGTGGGATAGTGGTAAATAATCTAAAAAATTTATTTTAGTTCAGCACATATACACTAAGTGTCATTTAGACACGAATATTGAAATGTGTTTGTAATGTATAATGTAAAATCATGTATTTAATTATGTATCATTGTACACGTGATTCAGTGTAAGAAAAGAAAAACCCCCTAACTTCACCACAAATATAGACTTAGTAATAATAAATATCAGCAACAATTGAACGTCACATATAAATTTCATTTTGTACTTGCGACATCACTGCTTTGTTACAAATTAGTTTTAATAACTAAAGAGAACCAACTAATTGACGCGGTAACTTTTTTATTTTTTTTATTTCGGAGCAGGAAGGATTAACATGCCAAAGACATAGGCCTACTTTGGTAAGGGATACCAGTGAATCGGAAAATTTTACCTTCATTAATTTCTGGAAAATAATTTCATTTTACCTTAATTTATTTAAGGAGTAATTTTTGTTTAGGTTCGTTGTAGGTGTTTGGCATGATAAAAAAGAAACGGATTAAAAAAACTGTCTCGCAGGAAGATTGCACGCCAGAAATAAATCCTACGAGTTACGAATCTACATCAGTTAAGTATGAGACGCTCAACTAGTATCTTTCTTTCCCTTGAGAAATTCTCTCAAAAGCTTGGCCAACAACTGAGAGAGAAGGATAAGATTAGCATTTAACATCTTTCGCGCTTCCCACGTGAAAAATTTTAACTACAAACTTTAACACTGCTAATAATTTTAAAAAGGTTGAAATTTTTACGTAAATACATTTTGTGGTATGTAATTGACATTCCTCCCTCCCTAAACTAAGTTTTACGAAAACGAAGCATTTTTGGTACCTAATGTTTATCTTCACATTAAAAAATAGAACGTATAAGTTAACTATTTTTAGCACATTGAAAAAAAAGTAAAATTTCAGTTTTCTGCGTAGTACAATTTACAGGCTTATACCTAATTTTCATGACAATTGTGTATCCGTAACATAAAAATGTAATTTCCATAATTTTACTAAATTTTCTAAACAATTTTTTTACCTGCTTTTATTTGTTAATTTAAGCTCGGCTCTGTTTCACAAAGACCCTAGGGACTCAGTTTCGATCTGAAGTTAAATGAATGTTAGCCACTGAAGTCACATACACACTGCAAAAAAAATTAGGTAAATTTACTCTATGTAATGGAAGCTAATTACCTCTCTGAGTGAGGAAAGTTACCCAACTGGTAATGTAATTTTTCATTACATATTGGCGCTAGCCTTCTAGGACAATTTGACATAATGCGCGAGCGAAACTTCCGAGTGGTTTGTGTGGTGAATACACTACCTTGCGGAAATTTCCACACATATTCGGGTATCAAATTTTCCTCTCAAGGTTGGGGAATATTACCATACATATGATGATGAATAATATTACGAAATTTTTTACAGTGCACAGAACCAAATGTGCGCTTCATTCTCACGTTGCGGTAAAAGAAATAACGTATATGTAACACGTGCAAAACAAGTTACTTCCAGCAAAGAGATTATACATTCGTAGAAATGTTTAAGTAGCGGATTATAAGTAAAGCATGGCGTATCGCCAGGGTCAACAGAAGATAGTACACCAGGTGTTCAGACCAGCGCTGTAATAACAAGCAAGACGTAGGTGTATTTAGCGCCAGATAGTGTACAAATAAGGTCCAAAGTAAGACGTAGTAGTTTGATAAACTCATTTATTATTCAGTACCAAACTGTAGTGTATCGTTTTTATTATAATTATGGGTATCGTTAATTTATTTCCAGCTTCCCAGAATCATTTCATTATTATTATTATTGTTTACTTTTTCTAGGAATGGTTTGTGCCTTACAAAAAAAGTCATGTGTTGCATTACGAAAACAGCAGATATTTAATTAAAGTCATTAACATAATTCAGATTACATATGATAAAAAAATCGAAAAATAAATGTTAACGGGCTGTTCTTGCGAAACAAAATCAAGTTCATCGGAATGTCTATTTTTGCGTAATGTTGTGTCATTTTACGAGAAAATTTCCTTCAAAAAAAGATGCCAAAAAAATTAAGTAGCACCTCCAATAGTCAGTTGCCATAAAATTTGCAAGAAACTGTGCTGATTTTTTTTTACGTCGAAAATTTTGGAACAGTTGATTATTGCGAATTCCTATCATCTCTTTCGCCAACAACATTAAGTATCCGTGTTACGTGGAAGTATAAAAATAAACAGTTATTTGACACGTGTAAATGATCATGAACTGCGTGATTAGAGTCAACAGTTTGTTTCTCAGGTAGCTTCATCCCTTCCAAGATATAGAAAACTAACTTGAAGAGGTGAACATTACTTACTCTTTTTTACATTCCCTAAAAATTGTCAAAAAAGTATTGTACTTTTTGAGAGAAACAAGTCTGGCCGATTTAATGATTACTGAAACAAGGAAACTTACATTTCTGACATAGATCGGAGTGCAGTTAGAGTTTTTTTCTCGTAGTAGTACCAATATTGTGTATTATGTTACTATGATGATGCTTATTTCACATTTTTACGGAAATACAGCTCGTATTTTTAAATTCCGTTTGTACATGGTAACTTTAGAAACAATAACTATGATAATTCCTGTAACTTTAGAAAAGTCAGGAAAATTTTACAAGATCATGTGGTTGGTGGAGAAAATATTTTGGAACGTATTTAATTTAAGTGTACTTTATTTACATTTTATTATGTTATGTAGGCTACTTGATTGGTGTAGTGTTGTAAATATTGGACTTCAGGAATGCAAGACAAATTACATTAACCATAATTGATCTTACTTAAATATTCAGGTAATAAAGCAGCTTGATCATTAAATAACAAATTTTGTCTTTTAAATAAACTTTTTTGTACATTTCACACTATGCCATGAACATTTGAAAATTGAAAAGTCCGTGACTGAGTGGTTTGGAACATACTTCATCAAATAACACGTTGTTTTAAAATGCAATGTAACCTCACAATTTTGAGTTCGTGACTTTAGTGTCAGTATAAAATGTTTCTCAAAACATTGTTCCATTCCTATTAGGGTCATAATTTGATACAATTCTAACTTGTGAACTTCACAATTTCCCACCATTAAGCACAGAATGCCGACTGATCTCTGGGTAGAAAATTAAAGAATGGTTGCAATTGTGGTTTCCTCGAGAAATTCTCGGGCAACAGATGTAATTCGAGATGATTATCTCCGAGGCAGAGCCGGGAGATGGACAGTTTTAATTCCGGCGTCGTGTTTTTATGGCCGAGGTAATCGGCGAGCGAGACACTGTGGGTGGAATGCTGGGAGGAGGAAGGAGGAACGACATTGGCGAAGCAAGTACGCGGGGAAGAAATGAAAAACAAGGACGTTGACGGGTTGCGACGAAGCTGAAGAGAAGCGCTGGTGTTGTCACGGAGACGAAGAACACTCGAGGAAGGAACACAACCAGCCCGAGGAAAACGTCCACGTTGTCAGAGTGAAACAATGAAGATGACAGGACAAAGGCGGTGAAGGACTGCGAGTGAAAGGTCAAGAGAATGCGCTGGCCTACAGCTACGACACGAGACGCTGTCTACGCAGGACGAAGTAGACGCCTGGTAATCATCACGTCTCTTCAGCAACGTTGTCATGGACGATTGGACCAGTAATTGGAAAATAACAAAGAGAATTGGCCATGGCCCACACTGATACCCGCAACCAGAAGGGCCTAGACAGGGTTCGAACTGTCGATCCACGCGAAGACAAGTTCAGAGTGTTGTCACTTCACCGTATATTTCGGTTTCCCGAGACTAACCGCAGAGCTAAAAACTACGATACATTTTAAAGGAAAAATAAGCAACATTGCCTTTAACAAGACATAGGACAACGATGTGTAAACAATGTACAAGGTTCAATGCAGGTACTTACATATTCCGCGTTATTATCTGAACAGCAGGTTGGCATCCAAGTTACTACGTGTACATCAGACTTCTCTGATGTCCGACAGTTTGTACGGCACCCTTGATGGGATATTTAAACCAACTATATAAAGTCAACTGTAAAATGCCCAATATAATGAAGTACAGGAACACAAATATATGTTGGCCCGGAGGCAATAGGGTCAAGCTATTATGTTCGGGTGAGTATAGACTATTGAATGCCAATTTGTGGACAAATAAATACGCAGAATTCGCGTGACACTAAGCATAGGATATACACCGGGAAGGCCAGACAAGATAGTAGATGACCGAGTCTAGCTAGGTCATTGATTGTGATTGGACACCTAACTCATTAGGCAAGGATAACGGTAGTGCCAAACTTTATAGGTCAACATGAAATTGCAAAATAATTGTGTTCTAAGGGAAAATATATAGTATTACTGCTACTTATCGTCTATAGTATTGTTATAAAATTTTTATTAATATAATGCACCGAGCGGCGTGCAAAAATTTTGAGAAATAGAGGTTTATTCGTAAAAAAAAAATAACCGTGCTTATTTTGTTGGGGCTGAAAATACGGTTTCTTTGTCCTTTAATTAGAGGTACGTAAATTTCACAGATACATTCCAGGTCAGGTTGAACGCCAATTATGTATACTTCATTGTCATGTCTTTGACTTGCTGGCGGCTGTTACGAAACGCGTTTGACTACTGCAAGCCAGTAGTAAATAAGGAAATAATGCGAAGTTCTATCGCTTGCTAGCTGCTTGTACAGTTATAAGCCAATATATAATCGATTGTGGTCAGTGGGTGTATAGACCTGACAAGTCTAGGCTGCTGCCAGACGAATCCGCGAAATTGACGTACCTCTACCATTAATGCATGAACACCTTCTTACAAAATTGTCAAAAAATATATACAGTCTCGTGCAGCGCAATTTTATTTCGCCATTAAATGACGTTATAACAACTGACTGTCACATAAATACGAGCTATCCACGATAAGACTGCATGATATCTTCAGTGCTTGCTACTAGAGACTAGGATTACGTATAGTGCGCACTCTTTTGTTCGCCCTTAAGGGCGCGGTTTACCTAAGTTTTCAACGTCTTTTTTTATTTTTATATTTGTACCAGATATTTTTTTCTTATTTTAGACATAATTTGTGATTAAATTTTCCCCTTAGTAAGTTTCTGTATCTCTCATAGTTTTTGCGTAGTGAGTCGAAAACGTCAAAATTTTTACTTTACAGTTTTATGTACGCCACTAAAACCAACTGACATACGATACCAAAAAATTTACAGTGTATTAAAATATCATATGCTATGATTTGACATACATAAAAACGAAAATATATACATTTTAGTATTTTTAAAAATGTTATGAAATTTTTAAATTTTCATTTCAAATAAAAAATATTACTTTTTTTCATTTCAAATAAAAAATATTACTTTTTTTTAATATTTCAAATCATAGCGTACAACTTTGTTGTACACTGTCATTTTTTTTTGTTTGGTATTTCAGTTGGTTTTAGTGGCGTACATAAAACCGTAAAGTGCAAATTTTGAGGTTTTCGACTCATTACGCAAAAAGTATGAGAGATACACAAATTTCCTACGAAGAAGATTTAATCACAATTTATGTATTAAATAAGAAAAAAATATCTTGTACAAATATAAAAATAAAAAAAGACATTGAATACTGAGGTGAACCGCCCCCTTAACGCTTTCATAAGATTACACCTTGGATCCGCAAACGAGCGTATCAAAGCAGGCACCTTAAATACTTTACATTGTAGTAAAATACGTTATATAAGTTATGATATGAGTAAATTCTTCAGAATTCATTAGGAAATATATTAAACGAAAATTAAATTACTATTTAAGTGTAATGTGAATTACTACGGGAAATAAGTGTCCCTAAATCTTCTTGCATTGAAATTCCCTAAGGGCGTTCACGTGGCTAAAATTCATAATTTTATATGTGTACAGCATAGAGTTTGTTTAATAAATGTTACTTGTAACTACATTTACCAATTGTAAAATTTTTTTGCCGACATAGTTTTCCCATAGAGGCGTGTCAATGACAGAATCTGCAAGTTACGGGAACATGGAATAACAAAAACTAAGAGACAGACTCGAATGAAATAATTAATACCGAAATAATTTATCACGGGCAATATGCTAAAAGATAAAAACACATAGTGAAATTCCGTTGTACTTAAAAAAAATGTTCTGAACATGATGACAATTTACTTTAGTTGTGGCAATTTCAAAAATAACAAAATTACTGTTAGTTGCTTTAAATACGCTAGAATATGGCCCACTATAACTCATTTCTTTGTAAATTATTTCATTCGAATAAGTCACTTGGTAATTGTTATTCCTGTGATCCCGTAACTTGTAAATTCTGACATTGGCGTGCCGCTGTGGGAAAACAATGAGAGCTAAAAAACATTGTACAAGTGGAAAATGTAGTCACATGTAACGTCTATAAAACGAACACTATGTCATACAAATATAAAATAATGAATTTTTGCCAAGTGGACGCCCTTAAGGTTAGTGGTATGTGCACGCTCACGTTTTTTCATGCTAAGGATTTCTCGAAAACTATTCGCCTGAGAATGTGCGGGAAAATGTATTTTTATATTTATTTTAACACGCTGCATGATAGGTCAATTAACATATTTCTCAAAGCTTTGCGTCAAAAACTTTTCACGTAAATGAAGAGGAACAATCTTTGCTGTTATAATGAAGGATGATAATGATATCAACCGTTTTTTTTTTATATGTAAGATCTCTATCATACAAAACATTAGTAATTAAAAATGTTAAGATAGTGTAATCATTGGTAGTGAGTAAGTGACCATCGGACATGCAATTTGTTAGCAAAAATGACGTGTGCAAATCTTTGTAAACCAAGATCACCTGACAGATAGGCTATTGTCCCGACACCACTGTTGGTAGTGCGGCCATGAAGCTAGGCGGTAGTAATCTGGATAGTCACAGAAATTGTTTAAGAAATATTTATTTGAGGATTCTTGCGGAATTGAATGCTTATCCTGTACATTAACTTGTAAACTTTATGGTATATTGTATGCATTTGATTACAAACTATATTTTACTTCACTTTTAAACACAAATCATATTCTTTAATCAACTACTCACGAATGTTTTTCTTTATCTTCGAAATCTGCGTAGAGTAGACACTTATCTAGTTGCTTACGTTTTACAAATATAAATAGTAACATAACACTTTCCTTATAGTTTTAATTGAATTGTCGATTAGTGAACAAGAGAATTATTTGCAAGCATCTTACAACAAACCGTGTGACTAAACATAATGTTTCTTAACCTACTAATTTACATGTAAACTATTTGATGTAAGTTTACTACTCATACTTGGAAAGTTAAAAGTAAAAAATATTTTATTGAAAATTCCGTCTATAAAACGAACTGTCCCCACACAGTACATCGCTTTGCCGAAATGTAGTCAGATAAATTTTTCGATATTCGGCAATGTGAAAAACCATAGAGGTAATATATAGTAGAGGGAACATGACGTCACAAATGTGTGTCCAACATAGTCTCGAGAGTTTGGTGTCGTTTATTTATGTTTTCTCGTCGTAAAAATGCAGTCGTGTTGTTTAAAACTCATGGCATACCTTCCAGAATATATATTTAGTCATGTGGTGTCACCAATATCTCGGTTCAAAACCTTATAATAAGCATGCAGCTAATATTTACATTTTACTAAAAACAGCTGGGTTAAGGAAAACAATAACGTGGAAAACATTGTTTACATTTGTAGTTCTGAAAATACGCAGTTATACTATGCGATAATATGGTAGTACGCTCCCCTTAGTTCATAAATTTATAAGGTACCAAAATAACACAACATAGTTGTGATTACTAAGAAATTAATATCTTTTCTCTCAATGTTATTTCAAATTTCCCGCGCATATTTCACTAAAGTCACGTGACACATGTTGAACACACAATTTCGTACGCAGCTGTATAGAGGATACTCCCTCTACCCTATATTTACTCTAAGTGAAAAACCTTTTAAGTTCCAAGCGAAAATAAAATATACATCAACATCAAGTAAACGATTCAGAAAAAAATATGATGAATAAGAAAATATAAGCGCTTTGAAATATTTCTCTATTAAAATTATATAAAATTGTGCAAGATTAATAATTAACACTTAATTTGCTAAGGTTTTTGAAAGTTTCATGCCATGGAACAGAATAGCACAACAGCACAGTACGTTACTTAAGTTGCCACAGACCCAGAATTTAATTGGCTGTTATATTTTTACAAAGCAGTAATAAATAATTATGTATTTTCTATTATGGGCGACAGAATAGTTGTAATTGTGTTTTCAGCAGCCATGGAAGTTAATCAGGAACATAGTTGTATTTCCCACAGCTCTAAAGTAACCATTAATGAGTATGGCTACACTAAGGATTTATAAGCAAACTTGCAATTACCTGGGTTATTGTCAATTATATCTCTGCGCGTATAGTTTGCTTTGATATGGTCTCTTCTCGTGTTTTCCCAATTATATAATAGCTTCCATGGTGGCGTTTTCCTTCGTATGAAGGTAGACACTAACTAGACAGTTTAACGTAAACTGAAATATGCATATGCACCGAAAGTAATTTGTTATGACTTACTTTCAATGTGAACATATTGAAAACGTTTTTTAAAGATTTTTTTAAAGGATGTTTTACGTTCTCTTCATTTTTCGTATTTTAATAGGCGTTTTTATCGGTGATCTCGGTTTACTGTAATAACTATTAAACCCTCATATTCTCATCGCTAAAAAATAAAAATTAATTTGCCTATGGTTGATTCTTTACATGCCGTTGAAATGCAGCACAGATAAGAATTGTAAATTTGATGCATTCATAAGACAACAACGCTATTAAATTCATGTAATAAATTGAATATATATGGGTTTGAATATGTTACTTATCGTTTTACAGTATAAACTATCTATACAGTCAAATTCTCCTGTAAATATCTCTTCTTATTACTCTCTTACATTAGCTCAGATAATTTGAACATCGAAGTCGTGTAAAGCTCGAATTTTCCCATTTGAAATTGTAAATACTGTATTTTTATACCATGAGTTTTGTAATTTTGTCTGTTGAGTATTAATTATCCACAAAGTCGTAAACTGTATCGTGTAATTTTGTATAATATATGTATATTATAGGAACAGGTTGTACGTTAAAACATATCAACTTCTATGTTGCGAAACGTTATACAAGGAGACCGTATTCAAACTAATACCCTAAAATGGGCTTGCTTTTATATTAAGCGTAACTTTGCACGAATAGTTTAATATTACTTAATATCCGTCTCAAGGTAAATAATGAACATCATATTACTCACAACAATAGTATGGTTTAGAGTACTTAAATATTTTGTTATAAAATGAAGATAGTAGCTAGTTAATATGGAAGTACACTATGCCACATTTGCATAATTTTCTGATGTTTACAAAAAAAGTAATATAATCATCTAATAATTTATTATTTTATTCGAAGACGACAAGTAGTTATCAACGGAATTTGGTACATGAAACATAAAAACCAGCTTCATGCAGTTTTACGATCACACGAAATTGCTTTGCGCGTCTTCCCCTACAAACCGGATCCAAATTTTGTCGTTTGAAATAATTAATTTTAAAAAATCACGTTTTTTTTAGTATGCAACAAATAAAATCAGCATGGAATGTTTTTTTTTATAAACTGAATCTTTGGTGGATATACCGTCTTAAATATTAATTTCAACAAAATTCGGAGAACAGACATCTGAATCACTCGAAAATTGAAGTCTGTAGAACTATTAATGTTTTAAAATTTGGTTGCTTGTTCCCAAAGATATTATTCCGCCCGGTTCTGCGTAAACATTGATGGAAGACAAATACTTATTATACACATTTTTGTATTTGTTGTAGATATTGTTAATATAGGGTCTAAAAGTTTATTTGAAAGTAGGTAAAATATTTCGTCCGTACTACACACTACTTGAAAAGAAATGTCTGCCTCACCAAGAACAACTTAGTCTAAATAGTCCACTAAAGTAGTACTTACTTATCTAACAATTTGGGCAAAAATCGGTGAATTGCTTCTCTAGATATAAAATAAATCCCTTACTTAGACGTGAGGTCAATGTTAGAAAATAATAGACGAAAACTACGAATTGCGATGTAGGATAACTGCAGTTGATGCTTTCAGTACACTTATAGTTTGATCGAAGATTATAAGTCAGTTTGGTCGACAGAACAAATTAATATGTAATTATCTCAAGACGTCCTACGATAACTGAACTGTACTCTCCACGTAAAGAACGGATTTTCTAGTGTGGTCTATTGTAACATTACTTTTGAGCCTATTTTACATTCTGGGACATAATGTCAAATAATTAATTAAATAAAGTTGTGTGTTACTAAATACCTATGCAATTCAATAGATCTCTCCCTATTGCTGTTCACAACTGCTTGACTGTCAAAATACAAAATTTACCTTCAACATATTGAATAGTCCCCATTTCAAAGAAGGGCATACAGCATATTATATATATATAAGTTTGTTGAAATTCGGTTTACGGGTTTGAATGTTTTTTGAATGAGATACATAATGTTCCAGTGCGCTCTCACACTCAGGCTGATTAGCAGGAACGTAAGCGTGCTATATGAAGTTTCTACTGAAAATTAGGCTAACTATTTGAACTTGTGTAAATATTGTGAATAGGCGCAGTGAACAAATAAATTTAAGAAAAACTATATTGCCCACCCTGCAGTGGATGCGGGGTTATTTTGGTTGTCAAGGTTGGCATTATTTTGACTGTATTACTAACCTTCTATATGTCGTCAGTATGTTAACAATCGTGCAATTAAATGTTAGTTTTGTGAGTGTTTTTTTTTTTGCTTGGTATTAACATTAACAGTTCAGACCTGTCTGTAAACTAAAAAAAAAAAAGTGGCTATGGCCTTATTGTAGCATTAAACAATTAATAATTTTGAAAATCTACAGACAACTGAATACATTTAAAAAAAACAACCTTGTGTAATTTGATGGAGCTTAATTATTACTCACAATACGAGTGTACAACTCAAATCTAAATTAGTCTCAACTGAATTGTCTTTATTGTAATTAAGGCAGTTTGCGACATTATTGAGTATCGGCTAAGAAAGGTATTTACATTATACAAATATTTTTTATTATTATACAATATTGGTGTTTTTGTTATTTTCAATTGAATTTAACATATGTGTCATACTTGAATGACCATAACTGTTATCAATTAATGTGTTTTTAACATATAATGATTCAAGTTTAATTTTTGTGCAGCTTTTACGTTCATCGAATGTCTCAATGAAAATATTTACGTGTTTAATTCATTCATTTCCGATATTCCGTCAAAATACCTATATAATTATGCTAACTTAAAAACAAAAATAATGGGAATATTAATTCATAATGCAGATTCTCACTAGTAGTTGTGAGTAATCTGTAGTGATTCATTGCTGGCACTCGATGTATTTGTGATACAAAAGTAGCTGATTCGAGAAAATTTTAGAATTACTTCATTTTTAAATTGTGACATTATAACGCGAACGATTTGAATAAATACAATAAGTAAAGTTCAAAATTCAGTGGCACAAATTTAAACTATTCATAAATGTGATGCTTCGTAATAATTATAAATATAATGAGGTGAATAATTTAAAACTCATTTTTAAACACCGGTTCAGTTCACGACCAAATTTTTAGGATAAAATTACAAAAAAAATGTTTACTCTGTTTCAAAATGTTGTATGCAGTACAGATTTCCATTGTTTTCCTTCACGCTACGTTATTCTTCTGGTAATTGTTTCTCCGGATTATACGCGCGATTCTTGCTAGACTTTTTGTTAGTCCCCTTTCAGCCAGCACTGTAACCGCTTTAACCCCAGCACGTGAATAATTTCCCCCTCTTCTGTTTTCTATTCACATCACTTTCGAAAATGTTTATTTTACTTTTTTCCCCACTCCGTGCTACCTTAATGGGTTTCTGCAAGCCAATGGGAATATCGTTAGGATGAAGCGGAGAGGAAAAAACGCGACAATTTCCCCGTAAATTGTAACTCTGTTAGCGGCGAGTCAACTAAATCTAAAACGGAGGGAACTAAAAACGTGAAAAGTCACCTCCTGATTTACGAGTGGACTGAGACTCGTACAAGGTTGATGACGACGTTTTCCAATATTTACGACCTACATATACGTTCGCAATAGGGCCGAGTTTGCGCGCAGTGGCTAGAGCTAAGGCACTATAAATACCAGGTATTTTCGTCCGCCATTTTTGGTCGGTTTGCAACTAGCCGGCGAATACATGATTCGAGCACGCAGGAAACGTTTGAACTAAACTCTTCATTAATCTAAATCCACGTAGTGAAATTACGTCAAAATTTTTACACTGCAATTATGTACTGTCCTTTCAATGAATGTACCCGTTAATTTTTTTTACGTTAATAATTCATTTGTGTAAAAACTATTTAAGCTATGTCCTGTGCTCTGTCCACAGGAAAATGCAGGGCAAAATCTAGTAAGCGACAAACTTTTTTGCTATTAGAGATAGACGGGAGTACCCTCGGACGAAAGAAAGAGAAAACTCTAAATTTAATTATCATGCCACACTTGAAGAGTTCTGCAACACCCAATTATTTTGGTGGAAGGTAGAAGACGAATAATATTTCAGACGTGTACGGTCTAGATCGGTGACCCGACTAAGGGTTCACCCTTGCTTCATCACCACAAAATTTATAATGGTAATATTAATTTTACATTTGTTACGTACTCTTTTGATTTTTGTGTACATGTAGATTCATAAATTAACAACACACACGTTTTATATTTGTTCTGCGACTTAAACAAGACAAGTAATTGAAACAAACAACAAAAGCGCATTTATTTTCACACATCTTTCAGTGTATGAATTTACCACTGAAATAAAATACATGACGTGTTTCTTTGTTTATTTTCTGTATAGAATATTTCGTTACCTAAGGTAAAAACCAGACATTTACTTTTATTTACTTGATTATTTACGTATTTGTGACATGTTTAACAGACATGCACATTAAATTAACTGCCCAGAAATTATGTTTTGTTTAAAACGACACTAAAAACAATAACACTTACACTACACCAAAGTAATAAATTTTTTAATAGATGAGTAGTCGGTGTTCTGTACAGTTACAAACTAAATTAAGACAACAGTTGGAAAATCTGAGGCGATTCATTAATTAACTTGTGGAATGTAGGTACTCTTTATCTGAATCAGTGAAAAGTCACTGATTTCACTTTGATTTCTCACAGATTCAATTGGACGTAACATGGTAAATTGCCATTTACAACAGTACAACGTGTCACGATGTTCAAAACTGTAAAACAGGGCTAGGACACTTCTTATAGTACACAACAAATATAATAAATGTAAGTTTTTTTTTTATTTTCTGTGATTTTATGTTTAATACATGCAATATTAATGGGAACGATACATTTTGTTCCAATAATTTTTAACTGATTCATTAAGTGAAAACTGCTCTTTGAAAACAACTGGAAAAACTGTGAATATTCACTGATTAACTTGTGAGGTGTTGGTATTATTAAAGGAAATCAGTGAATATTTACAAATTAAACAGTGAGTGTTTTCACTGATTCAAAATTTTATAACTGTTCCATCCATCAGAGTGAATCAGTGAATATTCACTAATTCAGATTAAGATTGTACAGGAACAGCTGATTACACTCCGCCATATTGGCATGTGAAAAATGTTTTTATTACGATAGCAACGCGTTTAATGTGTCTGTGGTTTGACCAACCATAACTTCACTTCTCTATACACCTACAGCACGGTCGTAGAAGTACAGGTCTGGACATTAGTCTATCTACCAATGTATTTTTATAGACCCCCTTGTTGTTTGGCTGCAGTTCGCCAAGTTACCGAAAGTGTTGTGCGTCTTTGGCACTGCAATCAGGGCGGTCCAGTGTTTACATTATATAGCAAATAAAAATGACAGGGGCCATGCTTTAGGATCGAGAGCGATGGAAGTATTTAATAAATTGATAAACAATATGTTTTGATAAATTGTTTATCTTCATAATGTAAACACTGGAAAAAAGTGGGATGGAAGTGGGAGGAGTTTGAGGCCGACCGCCCTGACTGCAGCGCCAAACATGCACAATATTCTCGGTTGCTTAGTGAACTGCAGCAAAACAACAAGGAGGTCAAGTTTCCAGGCGAGTGTCAAGACCTGTTCTTCTACGACCGTGACCCACAGCAACAGCTGATTGCACGCGGAAACAACTCCGCCATATTGCTAACTGAATAAATAAAGTGACTTGGCCACAATTTATGCTACTAATGCTCCATCTGAACTTTCGTTTTATCTCTGGTGTTAAGAGACTGTGTCGTCTTTTCTGTTAAGCTAATCCCTTTCCGTTTATTAAATTAAGGGTGTGACGAATTACCGACAATGTCTCTTAATTCAAACAGTACATTTCACGATAACGTGCGCGTTATTTGGCTAAATTGGTACTAGGAGTAATTTAGTCTTTATTACATGGTGAGAGATAACTATTATAATAAAATTTCGGATTAGCATAATTATTCCATAATAACTCTTTAATGTTTTGAATGCAATGCGCTAAATGAAAAGTAACGTAATTTGCTAGGTCCCTATCGAAATATTTTCAAATAAACCTTGTCAAACTTGAAATCCGGTAGAAAATAAAAAAAATTCAGCATGTTTAGCGACGTGGGCTCATGAGAGTTACTGGACCCGGCACGTGAGCCATGCTGTAGTGTGGTACGGATAGTATTTTTTCACGTGTATCTATTACAAATGTTTCCAATGTGTTCATCTACGAAAAGAAGACACACTTCAAACTGTGTCCCTATAATTTTAAAAATAACGTCCGCAAATTAAGAACATGATTTCCAAACTCCTCAAAAGAGCTAAAAATGAACCTTTCACGTTGCTGTAGCTGAAAATATATCAACCGTGCTTGGAAAACTTGACCATAGAAACCTGCATTGGACTTAACCTCATACTTTTCACAAATAAAATAACAGGATCATTGTTTGAAGTACCATTGAAAAACGGTTTCTACGAAAACACTGCACGCTAGTTTAGCCCTTCGCTCCTAGAGGCGATAAGGTGCTTGATGAACGTGTTATATTCGACTAATCGCCTTCACCGTTTCCGTTCTTCGAACGTAAAAAAAGCTAGCGTCCACTATCTCTCAAGGCCGCTGTAAAGAATACAACACGTCTAGAGATACGGTTAGGGTCCGGTAGTTTTCGCGAAAAGATATTTGCATCACTTTGTTTCAGTGCCTTACTTGAGCACCTGCATCTCTGCTTTGTGGTCAGTGATTGGATGCCGTAACACCCAGCGTCTGGGGGTTAAACCCGCAAATTACAGACGTGTTGTGTCGCAGTTATCCGTGTACTGATTGGCACAGTCAAATGAATAACAACTCTGCACAAAGCACTCTGTCAATATCCATGAAGTTGAGCTGCAGGTGTGCACGTAAGACACTGAAACAAAGTGGGGCAAAAATATTTTTTCGTGAAAACTACCGGGCCCTAGATATGGTATATCCCGAAAGTAAGATACGTCCATCACAACGTAGCTGTCTGCAGACCAATAATAGTCGCCAAATATTACAATAACGGGATTCTTATTGTCTCAGTCAAATAGGGCAACAGCTCCACGTACAAGCGAAAGCCAATGGTCTTTTCATAAGCTGAACGTGCGTTGAAACCCAGCAACAGTCGAGTTTTGACGCGTTATACCATCATTTCTAAACACGTCCTATTTTTCTGTGAGAGAGGTACCTGTTCCCAGGGAACGGGGGATCCTAATGGTCGTTCTGAGCTGGTCATGTGATCAACAATATAATTGCAATGTAGGTGGGAATAAATCATAATTTAATTGCACGAAGAGGAATTTGACGAGTTGTATAGCAGTTGTTAACAATTTTTTTTAGTGAATAGCAGATACAGGGAATCATAAATAGAACATATATTTAGAAAGCGTTGTAACATATATCGTTTTATAGCATGTTACTGAAAATTGAATGTCAGTATTTTTTTAATGAGTAATGGCTGCTAAATACCGACAGAAGCCATCACCACTTACACCTACAAACAGAGAAATTGCTGCAAAGTATATACATGAAAAATGCTTTTTATCAGCGTTGTTTTGTGATGTTAGCATGAGAGTTAGTACGAGAAATGTCACACAAAATGAGATTTTGCGTCGTGTAATTGTGGCTTAAGGATCGCGTCTGCAGGGATAATTGAGATTGTCTAACGCATCACCTTTCTGTTTTCCCAATTCGCGTAAAAGCCACAAGGGAAAATCTGCGGTTAGGGCTTATCTTTTATCCCCCCCTTTTCCCCTCTTTCTCTCTCTTCCATTAGTGTCTGCGGCTTTGCCAATCGCCCCATTTATCCGAGCAGTTCTGCTGACCACCGCATGCTTTTTTTTTGGAAGATTCCCCGTAATCCCGGTTTAACCATCTAAGAAAAACTATTCGGAGAATATTAGCGACTCACGCAATCGATCGCTATATCGGATTATTTAATGTTTCGATTTTATAAATTTCTGAGAAGGAGAATGTGAAATTTGCGAATATTGCGAAACTATTTTTTACCTCGCGCCAAAGTACGGACATGCACCGAAAGGAAAGAATTGTTGTAGGTACCATAATTCTGTTAAAATAAGGACAGCAGTCTGGTTTGTTCGTCGGTACTATCTGCATTGTTCCTACTACAACCTGTTAAGTAGAAGTACCAATATGTTCTGTAAAATATATAATCTCTTTACTCCTTCTACAGAACAAATTGTTATAGGAACAATCAGGATAGTAACGGCAATATAAATTGAATGTCGTTCCTATTTTAACAGAAACGTGGTACCTACAACAATACTATTCTTTCAGTGTGACAGTTAAACTTTCAACGTGTATTTAGGCTACAGTCAGTCAAACAAATTAAGACCGTGTTTGATTTGGCCGTCTATGGGCCCTTACCACGCTTCAAGACCTTGAAAAATTCATCGCGGAAGTGACGTCACACACGCCGCTGTTCTTATTCACAGCAAGGACCTCATGCAACCTAGAATGTCCACTTCAGCTAAGGGGACGAGTCACGCACCCTTCTCGAGCCATAGATTCGAATTCACATAATACTGCGTACTACATGAAGGGAACAAGGGCTTAGGGCTCAAGGTGAAGGGATTCCCGGCGGGGTCGGTCCCCAGATTTTCGCACGTGGGAATAGTGCCGGGCGATGCCGTTGGTCGGCGGGTTTTCTCGGAGATCTCCCGTTTCCCCCGTCATTTCATTCCGGTGCTGCTCCATACTCAGCTCACGTCACCCCTCACCAGCGCTAGAGACCTCGATGTTGACCGCTGACCAAAATATCTCACTCACTATCTCAAGGGGGAGTGATCATGGGTACGTTACACTGAAATCGAACCTGGCCTAAAAATATATATAAAAAAATGTAGGACTGATTGTAACCTGAATACATGTTGAAAGTTTCAACTCCCAGCAATTTACAGCAGCTCAAGGCAAATAAATGTTTCCGCATAGCCGCAAATTTCATATTGTTCGTCTCAGAAAATTCATAAAAGCGAAAAATAAAATAATCTAAATATGTCGACTGAAACCTACCCTTAAGGTGAATGACAGACAAACATGTAAATCACAAATATTTCACTTTCAAGTTAAGCAAGGTGGTGAAACGAGTTAAGCAACTCGCATTCGGAAGGACTCCTGATTTCGACTTTCAATTGTTTCCCGAAATCGCTCCAGGCGAACGCTTCGATGGTTCCTTAACAAATGTCATAGATGATTACTTCCTTATTTCCTGCAATAGCATCAAGCTGTGTATCACTGTCTTCTGCTTATTTTACCTCATCTTAGCATAATTAAATTTTTTTTCCAGATAGTGCATGAATGAAAATTTCTAAAGTAAGCTGCTGGAGGATAACTTAGAAACACATTTTATCGGATGATGAATATTCATATACATATATACAGGGTGTAACAGAAAGTGATGGTCAATAATTCACACATGGAAAGTATAAATATGGTACAAAACATTTTCCTAGGAGCAGGTTGAACGTTATCACTCTATGAACGTTATGTGCAGTTGAGAATTGAGATTATTGTTAGAAGATAGCCAGTGATGAAGCTTCTTAAGATCCAGTACCGCCTGGCATTCTCGAAAAAAGTTATAAAAACGCATACAAATCAATGATCTTATATGCATATTAACTTGCTGTACAATATTCAAGGTCATAAATGGATTATTTTTCTTTCCAACGTGTTCTAGAAACGTGAGTTGTCAAGACAGCTTGGCGTAGACACGGTAAAGTGGCAACGGGGCAGAAGGGAACATTTGTGTCTAGCCGCTGAGACTGTGCCACACGTTCGGCAATCATCGGAAATACTCGGTTTGCTCGCTCCCTTCCTTACCCGTCCCTTGTGCCTAGGGTGACCAGACGTCCTCTTTTTCCCGGACATGCCCTCTTTTCTACTACTGTGTCCGGAGGGGAAGTTTCGTAAAACTAGAAATGTCTTCTTTTTCGGCACAGCCATTTATCGCAGCTTGTAACAGTAGTGAGCACGGAAGTCAAACATTTCTAAAATGATGTCGCACTGTGTGTCTGTGTCCAACAATGTCTGCGCCTACGTGGGATATATACTAAATTCTTTACTTAATCAATGGTTTTATCCGAAGATTATTGAAAGTGTATGAAAGAAAATATGTAACATATTATGGGGGAAAATTAACAGGAAACCTATAAAATGTGTTATGACACATCAAAAGATGTGGTATAATATTCATTATAAATTTATTTCTTTAAATATATTATTTTAGACACGAAAATACAGTGTCCTCTTTTTTTCCATGTTGTCCTACTTTTGTAACGATACCTCCTTTTCACCTCTAGGCATCTGGTCAACTTACTTTTACCAGATAGGCCTAATTTAAATTAGTTCATGTTAGCTTAAACTGCAAAAAAAAAATCTTTCTGAATTGGAGGGCAGTTTTGTTAGGTTACGGATACGGAACTACAAGTAATAATGAATACGTGACACTTCGGCGCATGCGCAGTATCTCCGATGATTGCCGAATATGCGGCAGTCTCTCCGATGATTGCCGAATGTGCAGCAGATTCTCCGATGATTACCGAATGCGAAGCACAGTCACTCCGATGATTGCCGAATGTGCGGCACAGTATCTCAATGCGAAGCACAGTCACTCCGATGATTGCCGAATGTGCGGCACAGTATCTCCGATGATTGCCGAATATGCGGCAGTCTCTCCGATGATTGCCAAATATGCGGCAGTCTCTCCGATGATTGCCGAATGTGCAACAGATTCTCTGATGATTGCCGAATGCGAAGCACAGTCTCTCCGATGATTGCCGAATGTGCGGCGCAGTATCTCCGATGATTGCCAAATATGCGGCAGTCTCTCCGATGATTGCCAAATATGCGGCAGTCTCTCCGATGATTGCCGAATATGCGGCAGTCTCTCCGATGATTGCCGAATGTGCAACAGATTCTCTGATGATTGCCGAATGCGAAGCACAGTCTCTCCGATAGATTGCCGAATGTGCGGCGCAGTATCTCCGATGATTGCCAAATATGCGGCAGTCTCTCCGATGATTGCCAAATATGCGGCAGTCTCTCCGATGATTGCCGAATATGCGGCAGTCTCTCCGATGATTGCCGAATGTGCGGCGCAGTATTGCCAATGATTTCCGAATGTCCGACTGTCCCTTCGAAGATAGCCGAATGTGCAGCATAGTCTCAGCGACTGAAGGAACTAAGCGCAGACGATTTCTACTTCGAGTGTCTTGGATGCGCAGGACCTGCAACAATGGTATTATCAGCGTTCTTCCTATCTTAGCGATACATTTTCTCTTTCTTCCTCCATTGGATTGTCAAATACCCCACAGACAGCTGAAGTTTACATCGTTTTCTACAAAGCTACAATTTTCCTATGTTGTTTTTTACAAAAATGAGAGAACTAATCGGTCTACAGGCATAGTTCTGTGCTTAAATTAAATTCACTATAGTTACTACATGTCTCTTCAATATGCATTTCCTCGCATGATGAGTACTTTTACCGACACTTGGTTCGAAATACTACCAAAATTTAACTTTTCTTACTTTTTAGTAAGAAATGTAAATTTTAATTTTGTTCAGTATCTCGGGAACTATTGGGCGTAGAGAGCCGTTATAGAGCACAAATTGTTGCTTATTTACAGTTTTTCAATAATTTTGTACTCCATTTTTCCTTATAGAGCTGCCTTTTAAGAGTTATAAGTAAAATAATGAAACAAGCCGTCAAATTTGTAGTTTTTTACACATTGCGAAGATTAAATCAGGCATTTCGAAGTTATAAATTTGTATTCACACATCTACTGCTCGTCCTTATTCCATATCAAAAAATTAGAACTACGTGAACAGTTGCAATGTTAATGTCTAAAATCACTAACCTAAAATAGAAACCCGAATATCTGAGCATAACTGAAAGTTTGTGGTAGATATTCGCAGTCTAACCTAAATTCTTGTAATACTGCAATTTTTAATAAATTTATCTCGGTGGTTTAAAACGAATAACTAATGTTGTTTTTGGTAAAATCACGCCATGCCAAATTTAGCGTGATTGAGTATATTATTTTTCAAGAAATGATATACAGAAATTATCTTCTCATGGTAAACCTACCTAGAAATTGACAGCCTACAGAAAATATATGTTTGGTATATTTATTAGGAATTTTTCTATATCAAGTATGAATGAAATTGGTTAAGAGGTATGGCAAATATTTTAGTCTAATAGTCTATAAAATACACGAACGTCCGCGATTTCGCACATAATGTCCTTAGCCTTTTTTATGAAAACGTATCTTTCCTTATCTCAAAATTGGTTGTCTACCAAATTTTATATGAATATATGCAGTAATTTCCGAATCTAATGTATAAACTAAATATTTTCGTGATTTAAATTCGTATATTATATTCTTTCTGCGTATTAATTTTGGTTAAAGAAGTAAAAATATGATATTAACAGTTCAAAATAAATTAAAATAATATGTTCGCAATTTTATAAATAGGCTATATATATTTACACTAAAGTCACACATATTTATGGTTTCAGAACTATAATATAAGTATATATACTTATTTATTTATTTATTCGCGTTGTAAGATTGTCTAAAATTGCTTATAAGTAACTTGCCGTCCTACTCGATTCAATGTCTGGATGAGCAGTTGCCTAACTATAAGATTTAATTTTTATCGTTTCAACACTTTCCGAATTACGGTGTAATATCTTTATTTATTCAAACAATAATAAGGTGGACCTACAACAATGTACAGTACTAAAATAAACTACTAGATGATGAAATGTCTAAGCTATAAGTAGTGTTTTTTAATGTGTGGCAGTTCCTGGAAAATAATATAAAATATTTATCCGCACATGTAGTATTGTCTTTCGAAATAGTAGCCTACCCCCAAAACAACGTACTCTTCTGAAGTCCAAGTATGAGTGAAGAACATTATATAATTAGTAGTTCTGAAGTAAGTTACATGTTTAACTGAATACATATCATTGTTTCCGAAATGCGATATAAAATCTTCATTTATTCTCATTCGATGTTTCCCGGAAATGTAGATCTATGCCAATAAATCTTCTTTAATTCCTAGTTTATGTGCCTAACATACATAACATAAAATTTTGCTGTATTCGGACATATATTTCCTGGCAAAACCTTAAAAGGTGTATCTGTTGTTATGGTGATATCTTGTGTTAAAATTATCATTTTTTTAACTTTAAAAGTTTGTATTTTTCGGTAATATAGTTCTCGAGAGCAGAATGCAGTAAATGTTTAGGCCGCCACGGCGTTTTAATAAGCACTTTCGCAAACGGCAAATGAAATAGATGTAATTTATATTTACTTGATAATTTTTAAAAGGAACTCTAGTTATAAATTCAGAATATTATCTTTGCGAGCACACACAAGGCACACACAGTGTCGGAAAGTGATTTCATGTACCTATATTTCTTTAGGTATTTCGTTACTGAAGAACAGGGAGGGTTATGTTTACCGTGAATTAAGTATGCATGAAAATTAACGTACAGACAGAAACTACCATTCTACTCTGTATGTTGTCTGTTTTGTATAGGCTCCATGGTAATTAAGGCAAAATAATCGATTAGCTTCAATCACGTAAGGACTAAAATTAAGATTCCTTTGTACAACCATGACACGATACCATGGCGGGAAAGTTCTGCCAGTATTGCCAACAACAGCGTAATATATATTCTGTCGGTGAAAATCTTGCCAAGTGTAGACTGAAGATAAAAAAATATTGGTTAAAAATATACGTGATATTTTTTTTGCGAGTCGTCTCGTGTTTTTCCGCGGGAGAGCACTACTTGTCAGCCTCTCTCTCGTGCCGCTATCTTTACCTTCCAGTTGCCTTCGCCTCAGCGCTGCAAACAGCTCCGTTTATCTGATGCTTACCACGCAGTTCGCTCCAATATCGCTGAAAGCTTCTGCTCTCTCGCGAAAAAAAAGTCTCCTTTCTCCGGCGACTTTTACATTTTTGCTGCATCGGTATCTCCAGGTACAGAATTCCTCTTGGACCATCCAGTCGTCTGTCTGGGCGGTTTCCATCGATTTCAATGCAGAAGCACTTGAAACTGCTCCGACGAGGATACGAATAAAGGGTGAGTGGCAGAAATACGCTGTCGAGACACTTCCTTTAGGAATACTCTGTAATCAGTCAAATTGGACGGTGTTATACGCCATTAGACTTTGCGCCATTTGTTAGTTATACTGTAAAAAAATGTCATGAACATTATGGGAAGTAATTATCTCCTACTAGTCCCTTTCTCTCGAAGACATCACTTTCGGTAAATCACTTACTGTATTTCTCTAGTTTTCTGTAGTACTACTGTTTTTAATTTAAGTCGTATATATTTTCTAATAATTGTAGGATATTAAATAATCATTGTACCGTCTTGTTTTCTTGTAGTATTGTGTAGGGTGTTTCCTTGTTATGTATTTTTAAGTGCCTGACTAATACGGTCGTAACAGAATGTTTGGCTGACACTATGAATATGCGCCATAAATAAAAAATTTTAAATATAGAACACTTACGTAATTCAGTTTGCAAATGTAGAACATGTCTAGCACTGTTACAATACAAACCGCGTAAAATCTGTAGTATACATTTAACTGTTACCAAAAAAAAAAAATGTTTATCAACGCTACCACAGATGTGTGAGAAACAATTTTACTTTCCATATCATTTTTAACAACCCAATACATCGGTGCTGTAAATTTACAAATTCCTTTTTAGAATGTAGGTAAAAATTATTTTTCTGTTTTTGAAGTCCTATAATAAGTATTTTAGCCCTATACCCTATGGTGATTGACTGTATAGGACTAAAATAATTGTTTATGGCTGTTTCAAATCATAAAATGTAAAGTATGTTTTAATAATAAATAAAAATTGGCGCACAATATATTGACGCACAACAATATCCAGTTAATATTTTAATTCCGTTTTATCTGTTTACTCCAAACATAATACTGTATAAGATAATTCCGGGGAAATTTTCAGCTGGGGGAAGATGCCAATCATACAATTTTTTTACGTTTCGTTAAATATCATAAATTTTTTTTTAATAACCATAGCTTATTTACGACGTACGCTAATATCCAACTGATATAGTAGGGCCTATATTATCGTAATTTCTTTTCACATTTAGTCAAACATTATGGCTTTAGAATTCCTTAAGTGTTGTATCTTACTCAACTTACTTTATATTCTACTGAAATTTCCCATTTGATTGTAATTAAGGAAGGCAAGAAATAAAAACGTTAGTTTTTTTTCTCTACAGCTAGTTTAAAACACGGACTTTATTTATATAATTATTACTAAACGTGAACCATAGTATATAATTTTACAAATAGAGGTAACTGAGAAAATGTATTCACAAATTAAATAATCATATACTGACACATGTAAAATGTTTCCTATGATTTATACCAGTTATATTCACTACTGTATAAAAATTTGCTAACACCAAGTACTTTTTTTATTTTGGTGGTTAGAATACCAAATTTAGAAAAACTATTTATGTTTGTTACACATTGAATTGTGTGTAATTATGTAGTAGTTTGGGTACTAGAAACGAACATCAAGATGTTTATCTGTTTAAAGCAACAACAAGTTAAGTTACGCCAATAATGGGTTTCGAGATGCTTAAAGAACCTTAATGAAGAATGGACCAACTTGCAAAACTATTGTCACAGAATGTATTAACAATATTCAGTCACAGAATGTAAAATAATTTTCAGAAATATTTCGTTCGATTTAATCATTAAAATTGCCAAATATTGGTAGACTGGGTATTTGTAAATACGTGTTTAAATTTAAAATATTGCAATGCACCACGCTTAGGCTTAGTGGCATGTTCCGTACACTGGCATTTGACATCCAAACAAATCCGTGAGCCACCAAATGACTGTAGGGTCTTTATTCTTCAGAAAAACAGCATATGTATAATATTAAAGACAGTAAGTTGGTGAGAGGAAGGTATGAAAGTTACAAGACGAAGTTGTTGACGAAAAAGTGAACTCTAAAAGGAATTGTTACGCGACTTTAATTTTGTATCTGTACATGTTTACTTACAGCAGAACAGTTTGTTAAAACAACATATAATACAAATATAAAACAAGTGTAATACCAACACCAGTATGGTCTTTAAAAGAGTTGTGCAATGGGAGATCATGACTGGATTTACATGGTAAGATAAGTGGACTTTACGTCTCGTCGACAACAAGGTCATTATTTACGGTGTCACACAATTTTGTATAATGACAGCAGCTGGGAGAAAAGTCAGATATGACCATGACAACAGTGCCTTATGAAATTATGCCTTAGTTTATCCTATCCTATATAAGTAACAGTTTATTTATTTTTATTATTTATTCATTTCTAACGTACTATACTATTGTGTACATACGCCATTGCAATACTAAGTCAGTACAGAAATCTTTAATATGAGACAAAGAAAAAAACAAACAAAAAACGAAAAAAAAAAATTTAAAACCGCATAAGGATTTTAGTCAACACCAAATAAAATTAAAATATACAAAAAAGTCGAAAGACAAAAACAAAATAATATGTAAAACTCAGGACACCACAGTTAAGACAGCACAGACAATACTGAGACGAATGCAGTGATGGACACAAGACAGGATAACAATGACGACGTCACCGACAGTAAACTAGACGACAGAAAGACGAAGACAATGTTGGACACAAGGCAGGATAACAACGACGATGTAACAGACAGTAAACTAGACGACAGAAAGACGAAGACAATGTTGGACACAAGGCAGGATAACAACGACGATGTAACAGACAGTAAACTAGACGGCAGAAAGACGAAGACAATGTTGGACACAAGGCAGGATAACAACGACGATGTAACAGACAATAAACTAGACGACAGAAAGACGAAGACATAAACGAACACAGTTTCTTATTGGATCTTTCTATTGTTTTGGTTTATGGATGTGTTGACTACAACCAAACTACGCGTGTTTTCTCATTTCATTTTATTTTATTAGTCTCATTCCAAGATTTCTCGGACGACATAATACCGAAATGGCGTATGCACATAATAGTACAGTACGTTATTCTGTCTCATTGCAAGAAACATTCTTAAACATCACATTTTACTTTTTATTGTTTTTTTTATTTCATTCTTTTTCTCTTTATATTTTGTGTAACAATGCAGTGGAGTGTTCCCAATAGAAAATTTAAATTATAATATTCTTAATTAACCGCCAATCAGGGCTGTGTAGTGTTTGTATTTATTTATTGTATTTTTGGACTTAGCAGAGAACTTATTAACAATGCCCCTCTCCTCCCTTCCCTAGACTTGAGCGTCGCCGGGTGCTGCAAGTAAGCGGGCAGGTACCGAGGAAGACAAGCGCTGATCACATTTCGGCAGCCCCGTGACGAGATTATCGGCCCTGAGGGTTTGTTGGCTTGTTAGGGGGGGAGGGAGGGGAAAGTGGAGGTTCCACTAATCAGCGAACTAAGCCGCTCGTCCTAGTTCGTGCCGTTGCTCGACTGTCGAGAGAGAGGCGACCGCCTCAGGGCGACTACACCACAGAGCTAATTACCCACGCGCGTGTGTTTAACAAAGCCTTGGCGGAACATGCAGATCTCTAAGCCGCTCGTGTTAGCATACCTCGTGGCGGCGAAGGCTGACAGGACCTAGTGTTAAGAAGGTTGATATAACTGCCATGTGTTTGCGGGACTTGACGGCACCTGGCAGAAGCAGAACCTCCCCTATTAGCAAATACAATCATTTTTCACTTGGCCAACTGTTGGCAGAAGCAGCGAACGTTCGCTAGTATTATGGTCTACTTTTGCTGGAATGGTTGTTAATCAGGCCACATCAGTAAATATGTTTGTAGTTATACTGAAATAATTTTAATGTGGGCAACTTAGTTTAAAAAGACTGACATATGTCAGTACACGGTCCACATACAGACTTAGCAAACTAATCCACAAGCATCTGAGTATAATAAGAATGCTAGTGGTACACTTATGGTTAATGTATGGGTGATTTTACTATGCATCGTGTATACCACACGTGGCCACGGGTGCACTCCTATGTTTACTGCCTGTGGGCTGCTTATCACGATCAGATTTGCACAAGTGGGCCAGTTGATGTTTATTTGGGTCTATAGAGTACGTCCACGTTCTGTGATATGCTTAAGGACTTTGGACCCATAAAAATTCAACATTTTATATTTGTGCGAAACACTATTCAACTTTTACACATAAGATAACATGTCATTTCCCCACATAAAAAAAATTAGGTCCCATAATTTTTAGCATAATCACCTATCAAAGTCACAAAATGGCAGTTGCGGTGTAGCCAAAATAATAATAAATAATTAACTTGCAGAAATAAGATAATTCATATTGATACTTAATGATGTGAGCTACTTCAAGACTTTTTTGTAAACACAATGGGATACATTTTTGTATTTTTAAAAAAATTTATGAAAATGAGTACATTTTTGCACAACTTTGACTTCTGGCTACTACAGAAATTTTCAAAACTAACTTTTGTCAAACATATCATAAAATTCAGACATATAAAAAGTACTAAATGAAACTACCAGACGTTTAGAAGTACTTAATTAATATTAAAACACCTAACAGGAACACATTTCCTGTAAACCGTAAACTGTAAACTAACAGTTGTCCGTGACTTCATTCCCATAGTTTTCAATTTATTGCGACGATATATTTAGTACGAGTACTCGACGAAATGTTTCCAGAAGATAAATAATAAAACATAACATTATTTTTTGTTGAACAGTTTTGGGTGAAAACTTATCGGCACTTAAAAATTTCATATAAGTAATAATATAAATACGGGTTATATTATTAAAAGTAATTAATTACGGCTGATACACTTTTTAATCTCCGAAAATATTGATGAAACAAACAATTTAAATTTTTATTTTCATGGTGCAAAATTATGTTAAAGATCAGTAATAAACCTTTTTGGAAACATTTCTAAAACAACTCCTTTTCAACTTATTCATTAATGGGTACATCGTTCTGCCCCTCTCTCGCTTCGTCCCCTACCTGTTTTATGTATGTAGGCCTATATATAAACACATACAACGCGTATATTCAACATACCGACTAACTTTAGCAGGCCTTGGTGAGGTGAAAATGGAATGTTCTATGCAAGGAACCCATGGTCCAGCTCAGAGAGGAAGTGCTGTAGACGCTTCCAAAGTTGAGAAAATATGAACAATTTTTTGTTTCGATTCCAGGCGGATTGATCCCGGATTATCGAATATGGGAATCGTGCTGGACGATGCTGTTGGTCGCCAGGTTTTCTCGGGAATCTCCCGTTTATCCCGCTCCTTCGTTCCGGCGCTGCTCCATACTCTCCTCATGTGGTATTTCACCAGCGATAAAGACCTCGATGTAAAGCGCTGACCAAAATATCTCACCATAGGCGCAATTAAGGAGGGGGGGGCACTATGTCACCCCTCCCCCAAATAAATAACCAACCAAGGTCTTAAAAATAACAATTAATTTAATATTGAATAATATATTAGTGATACTGTTACCAGTAGAATATTCAAAGTTTAGCAATGAAAACTGCTAAAGTAGCACTATTTTGCACCTTGAAATCCGACCCCCGGACCCCCCGCTTAAAGATGTGGTGGGTGATCATTTATAATATTCGCAGGATAGCCATCCTTCCCCGTCTGAAATACATAAATTCTGACTACTTTACTGATTACAGGTAATGGTAGCTTGAGTATAACAATATTCACATAATTGTGCCCTCCCCAAATGTCCATTCTAGTTGCGCCTATGTCTCTCACACACGTGCTTCATCGCCTTGTGCGAAAACCTGCTGCTCTGCTTTGTGGCTAATGGCAGCGTGTCTTTGTGTAGTGACGTCACTTACTTGACTGAGCCAATCAGAACAAGGTTACTGCGACACCGCACGTCTGTGATTAGCTATCAGTAGAGATGGGCAAGTTTCGCGGATTCAAAGACCTGCATGTTTGACTCCGCTCTCCTATACATACTCAAGCCCAGTCTATTCGTCCGTCCTCGGCTGTTCCACTTAGTAAGAGCTAGTAGACAAATGGTCGGGGCTTGAATATGCATAGGAGAATGGATTCTAGCATGCAGGGCATTGAATCCGCGACATTTCCCAACCCTAGCGATTAGAACTCCAAGACGCCTAGATATGCTACGTTTGTGTGTGTGAGGCGGGAGTGATAAGGTTGCCGTTGGCCGACGTATGTAATGCATAGATACATGCAAAATTCGCGTTATTTTCTGACAGCTGACTAGACTCCAAGTGACTACAGTCTCATTCACCGTCTCTCGTTGGCCGATATTGTCGTGAATGTTTACACGGTAGAGAGGTCAATCTCGTGTAAAGACGTGACACACGTAAATGACAACACATAAAAGTTCGTGGCCAATTGAATCGCAGATTATACTCTGGTATGTATAGGAAAGTGAAGTTTAGTCAGCTACCAAATGTTAACGCGAATTTTGCATGTCTCTAGTATTGCATTATCGCCTCTCCGTGCAAGCCACTCAGAGGGCATTCAGTGCTTTACTATTATCCTTTTTCCTATAGGACTTTAAGCTGTGACCACATTATTGTATTTGTAGGGAGCATAGTTCAAAGTCTGACGCTTGTTTGTATAGTTGTGTTTTTTGAATGCGGTTGTTATTTTACGAGATACGACAATCTGGAAAACGCAGTTTTGGTAATTTTGAGGGGCCAGAAAATTATGCTTTAGATGAACGTGTTGAATTTTTGAAACTATAGTAACATAGTTTGAAGTGTGTGTTATTTTAGTTGATAAACAAATATATAGGGCGTTTAATAGTTTCTGCAAAAAAAATTGCAACTAGCTGTAACGCATTTCAAGCGTAGGTAGGGAGGCCCTTAAAACATCCACTCAATTACCAGATATAGAGGCTGCAGATGTGCATTTCAGGCCTTGAAAGAAAGTCGTGCAAGATCCTTATTTGCAAAAATCAAGTGTCCCTTTTGAACCGCCATAACAGGAACACATTTCCTGTAAACCGCAAACTAACAGTTGTCTGCGGCTTCATTCCAATGGTTTTCAATTTAACGTGGCAATATATTTAGTACGAATACCCGACGAAATGTTTCCAGGAGATAACAAATAAAACATAAAATTATTTTTAGCTAAACACTTTTGTTAGAAACTTCGGCACTTCAAATTTCATGTAAGTAATAATATCAATACGGGTTATATTATTAAAAGTTATTAATTACGGCTGATTTACTTTTTAATCTCCGAAAATATTAATAAAGCAAACAATTTTTAAATATTATACATGGTGCAAAATTATGTTGAAGATCATTGATAAACGTTTTGGAAACATTTCTAAAACAACGCCTTTTTAACTTATTCATGTATGGGTACACGTTTCACAAATTTCATCACCTGTTAAATGATACGGCAGTTTATTGCAGGATAAGTTTATTCCCCCAGTGTTTCCAACGATATTCGTCAGTCCTTTGACGTCACAGATATGGCCCTCTCGGTCCTCCGGGCTCTTTCCTGACTGGAGCGCTTTCATCCGGCCACTAGCTGACGCTTCCGGCAATAGCGATCCACTGCTGCGGTCTCGGATTCCATTCCGGGGCAGCGGCATCGTTCCTTCCCCTTCCCCCTCCCCTTAACCCTGATCGTGCTCTCATTGGCGGCATTACTGGTGATCGTCAGTCGTTTTTTTAGTACGTGTTGAAGCCGACTTCTTGTGCATACCAATATGGCGCCGTGGCTTTTTGGGATAACTAAGATTTGTGTTACACACCTACAAGTAATTAAAACTTTTAGGCTGTGTGACTAACAGATCAGATTAACTATCAATAGAGCTGGTGATTCTTTGTGAAAAGAATTTTGCAACATAATGTTTCAACGCCTCATGTGCACATCTGCAGCTGTGCTTCATGGTCAGTGATTGGCTGTTTTAAACGCTCTAAGTTTTGGGGATCTACCCACAAATCACAGACGTGTGGTGTCGCAGTCACCTTTTTCTCATTGGCACAGTCGAATGAGCCACTTCTCTTCACAAACACACTCTGCTATTAGCCACGAAGCAGAAGTAGCAGATGTGAGCGTTATGCATTGGTTCAATATGTTGTACAATTCTTTTCGCAATAAATCACGAGCTCTATCTATCGTCTATTTTTGCCAGGGTCTTGAATACGAACTTACCGCAAGTCGTTCGATAAACGAACAGGTCGCCATATTGCTACTAACCAAAAGTTAGCTTCAAATATCTCGGCTATATTTTCCTAGGAACGACCACCCCGCTTGCCTGCAGTGACGTAGTGGGTTGGAGTCAGGTACTCACGCGCGTCTATCTGTCACATTCAGCTCCAACAATGTGTGGTTAGGGACATGACGTCATCACAAAAATAATTTTGCATCACTTTCTGTCAATGCCTTATGTTCACACCTTTAGCTTTATTTTATATATATATTGGCAGAGATGATGGTACATCGGGAAAATTTTTCATACCAAGGTACCCTTGAAAACGCTGTAGTTTCTTTCAACATATATAATTGGGTGATATACATATGACACAATGTAGCTGTCTGCAGACCAATAACAGGCACCAAATATTACAATACCGGGATTATTACTCACCCAGTCAAATAGAGCATAATTTAAAGCCAGCAATCTTCTAGTAAGCTGTACGTGTCTTGAAATCCAGCAAACAGTCAAGTTTTCCAGCGATAAACCATCATTAGAGACACTGGTAAATCGCGGGAAAAGTTGATTGTTTGCTAGGCTCCAACATACTATGTATAACACTGAAGGTTTGTTTGCACCTATATTGGCTATAGTTTATATGAAGCACTGTGTCCCTCTTCAACAAACTCAATTAGAACTATACAGATTTAACACAGAACATGTGTGATTTGCCAGAAAACTGTTCACACGTGTCACGATTGAGATACTACACTTTATTGGAGACTATGTTAAATATTTTCACGATTTCCCAGTGTCTCCAACCATAATTAGAGTAGGTGATTTATCGCGGGAAAAGTTGACTGTTTGCTAGGTTTCAATGTACTGTATTCATTTCTGACGCTTTTATTTCGTTACTGGCGAGTCCCTATTTGACTGGGCCAATGATAACTCTGGTGCGCTACTACTGGACGTCTGTGACTCGTCTGTAAACAACTAGACTGTGCTACATAACCGCCGACCTATAATACATGACGCAGGACGCTACACTGATTTGCAGAATACGCTGGCAGAAAACATTCTTGCGACTTTCCACCATCTCTAACCATCACCACTAGTTTCCCATTTGACTGCGCCAATCAGAATAAGGTTAGCGGTGACAGTACGCATCTGTGATTTGCGGATAGAATACCAAGACGCAGGTAATTAAAATCATCCAATCATTGACCACGAAGCATGACTGCATGTGTGTAGGTAGGGCACTGAAACAAAGTGGGGCAAAAATCTTCCCACGAAAACTTACTGTCTCTGTGTATAGTCAGTCCCACACTATAATTCCAGTTTTCGACAGTTGCGTTGGCATCTGTTTACACGCCTGTCTGTATCCATGAAATATAACATTGTTTACCTCTGTCACAAGTGATTTTGTACACATTCATCTGGCTCTCAACCACAGAATATGTAGGGTGAGTGAGTGAGATATTTCGGTCAGCACTTAACATCGAAGTCTTGAGCGCTGGTGAGGGGTGACATGATGTGAGTATGGAGAAGCGACTGAATGAAAAGGCGGGGGAAACGGGAGATCCCCGAGAAAACCTGCCGGCCAACGGCATCGTCCGACACGATTCCCACTTGCGAAAATCTGGGGCCCGACCCTGCCGGGAATTGAACCCGGATCACATCGGTGGGAGGCGAATGGTAGAATATTTAGAAATACATAAGTGAAATAGCCGGTTATCAGTCGCACACGCCAGCAAAATGGCTTCCCTGACCAGCAACATGGCGGAGACGCCTACCGCCAATCAGCGTAAGGCAGCTATACTGCTAGCCGGCAAACAGGCCAATAGGAAACTTACTGTAACATGTAGAAGCCAAACATACACGGGGCTTATTTCAACATCCTCGTACAGCCAATAGGCGGTGAAGGTTGTCCTATCAAATGAGCCGCCACGTCATTTAACGTCTGCATTTCTTTTTAGTTCGTGTCTTAATTGTGCCATTTTTCCAAAAATATAATTAATTTCCTATAGAAATTTGTGTACATGGTAGTTTTTAAAACTGTCAAAAAACATCATCCTTACGTGAGAAAGACTATGTGAGAATACAAATTGGCACACAGTTGAATAAACCAGCACTAAAAAAAATCATACTGAATTGTATATTACTTGATGTTTAAATGCTGACTCAGTTATTAGCAACTATTTCAGCAACCAAAAATACTGATCATGATTTATCAATAGAGAGGTTGGTTATATACTGGTTCACCGCAGGTTTTAATCTAGTCTTCATGTATGTAACATTCTGGTTTCGTTATTGGAATGTTACCGTTTGTTTGGCCAATGAAAATTGGGCGGTGTCATGCATAAACAGACCAAGTGCCAACTGTAACTTATGTATAAAACATTTTCCTTGTTTGAAAAAGTCTTACAAAATGTATTTTTATCCTATATTCTGTTGTCATAAATAATGACTCTACAGGATTAAAATACTTTTTGCAAGACTGTTTACATTCGAAGAACTGATAACACGTTTTATTCATGACTAAAAATTGGCAATCATGAAAGGAGAAGACCGTTACATTGTTTTGCAAAGTACCGTGGCACGTAAGATTCCCGCCGTTTTCCAGTATATTTTCTAACTTGTTCAAATCACAATGAGACAACAGAATGTTCATTTGATAAGATAACTGCCGACTTAATTTTCTGGATAACGCGTTCACAGACGATGGAAGAGGGGTGGGTAAACAAGGATGGACAGGGTTTATTCGAGGTCGTGTTGGCCTCGCTTGCGTGGTTTTACCGCCTGTCTGTGGACGTCATTAAAACTGAAAGACCCCGTGGGCTTGATAAACCTTGTAAACCTGCCAGCTCCGACATATCACGTTAATGGACCTTCATTGTTCTTCAGTATTAACCTCCTAGTTACCACGTTCAACGGCAATTTTTAGACGGAGAGGGCGCGATGGCTGTCCGTAATTGCACATATTATGACTCACGTTCATCAACTTTCCGGCAGTGGCTACGGTTGGCACAGTGCCTAAACCACTCGCCTCCCAGCAAGGCGATCTGGGTTCGTTTCCAGGCAGGGTTTGCCCCCGGATTTTTGCAGCTGGTCTGATAGTTTTCTCGGGAGTATCTCGTTTTCCACTCTCCCTCATGCCGGCGCTGCTCTATACTCACGCGAAACCACCCCTCACATTCGCTAAAACCCTAAATGTTGAAGTGCTAACAAATGTTTCTTCAAACTGTCTTCAATCAACTTTCCAGTCCATAGAATATTGAATGAATAGTACATAGAATACGAGAGATAATATAGATACGCAATAAAAATGATCAACAACTTTTTTCTTCCACGCCTTCTTGACATTTTCTCTAGTTGTTGCAGACTTGTTGGACGATGTGATCAATATGTTTAAACATACATGGGAAAGCGCTATGAGTAAGGGTAGGAGGTGGTCTACATGCATCGAAACAAAAAAAACATTCAGAGAAGGAAATGGTTAAAAAGTCTACCTTTTCCAAAAACTCACTGTCCATTTGAAATTATTAGATCAAATCAGAAGAGTTCGTAAATTATGTTCAAAATGTGTTTGTCCACTTTTACGCTCAGATGAATGTTATACCACTTCCAAAAACTCACACACGAGGTCGAATGTTTTCTCTCAGGCTTCCATTGACACGACTGTTTAAGCAAATCTAAAATTTAAACAACCTAGAAATGTGGATTAGTCTCTATAACAACACATAATGGGTGACTCAAGTTTAAAAAAATCCCGTAATTTTATATTTGTAAAAAGTAGTGTTAGTTTTGAAGACGTTACTTAGAATATACATTTCCCTCTAACAAAAAAAAATTATGAAGCTCAGACCAGTTTTTCCTCAATGGCATATCAAAAGTAAAAAATTTGCACTTTTTCATTCTTACAAGTTGCAAAAAGAAATTGACATAACAAAATAAAAAAAAACACATGGTAACTGCATGTCACGGGCTACTGCTTGACATACATAAAAACCAATTATAAAATATTTTTGTATTTTAAAAAATTTGCTGAAACGTAAAAACGTTTTGCTACTTTACTCAAGTAAAAAATCGGCAACCTTAGAAAACATTTTTTTCTAGTAAAATATTTACGAAGAAGAATAATACCAAATTCTCTTACACTCAGTTGTGGCGGAACATATTCAGCTTAACAAATCCATCGTTCTGGTTAAACTTTTGTACATAATATTGGTTTACAGAATTATCTAGGGTTGTTGTTTTGTAGGTTTACCATTTTTACCTTCAGGAACGTGTAGATTTAAAATGATGTTTTTATCGTTCATTTATCTACAACTAAATCTTAAAAATACGTTACAATTAAACTAATTTAAAATCCTGATACAAAATTAGATACAAATGCTGTACGAAGTACAAACTTCCACTTACCCAGATTCTACCCTTGTTTAAAAGAAATATTTTAATTTTTAAATTTAGGTTTTGTAATGTGCAATATACTTAGCCTACCTTCATGAAAGGATAATAGTTTCCTGGATTGGTCTTTGTAACTTTGTCATTTGACAAATTTTGTCGCTTTTGTTGTGTTGAACTATTATATCTCTCTGCTTTTGGATATTTTTCTCATACAAGTTTTTAGCTTAATTTGAAGTTTTTACTTCATTCATGAGCGGTACGAGAGAAGATCGCATCACATCCCCTCGAAACATGAACGGCCATCTATCTCATTAACTCGATACCCGGCATGTAGGGCTGTTCAACCATGTCTCCCTCGAACCAGCCAATTTACGACGGCCAGCTCTGTCGTTCTAGGTCGCCATGACGTAATGCCAACATAACAGCTTGATGCGGGCAGGCGAGGTACATTATGGCTAGGGGCAGTGGAGGGAGGAGGGATTACTTAATCAGGTCGGCCAACTGTCCGGAATGGTGTTTATTATGTTTACGGGCCATCTGGTGTTGAAGGTTAGGAGGATAAACGACTTACGGAGCAAGTGCGTACAATACTGCTACAGAAACTGAGCAATTTCATCCCCCTTTTTAAATATTCTGGCTCATATTATTACCAACATCTGCGAAATGTTCACATTAAATGTTAGCCTTTTCTAGAAGAAAAAAATCTATTCTTTGTGATATTTGGTGCATCAGTACTTGAAAACTTTCAATAATAATTATATAAACTGAATTTTAATTATCTTATATATTATATTAAAAACAGTGTCGTGATTATACATGTAAACCTAAGAATCATTTTATTATGAACTTGAAATACGCCATCTTTTTAAATAAATGTTCCAATTTTATAATAATTTAAAATTAAGCTCTTAGAAAGAGGAACTGTGCAGTTTAATTGGCTGTAACAGCTAACGAATACAAGATGACATATTTTCTGCCACCCTTATCTCAGTCCTCGCATTATTCGCATTTCGTATGCGCTTAAACGAAAATTAAACTTAGGATAAAATTGGCTTTTCTCAAAAATTTTAATCGGCCATTACTGTAACGTACACCAGGAAGGTAAAAAATGCAAGCAAAGTAGGTAAAGAAAAATTTACAAATTTGTATTCACAGATCTCAGATTTAATTTTATTGTTGTTAAAAGTACAACGTTGAAATACAACGTATTAAACTGCTAGACAAGCATAATTCAATACACCTGTATGGCCTGTACCGTCGTTTGTTTTCAAATATAAGAAAGAAATTCTGCACTCTAAAAATTTTTTCTAAAATTTACAAGGATATTCCTAGTACTTTTACAAGTCCTTGTAAAAGTACAAAGAATTTCCTTGTAAAATCATTAGTTTATGAAGTTACAAAGGTAAGCTTTGTAATACTAGAAAGGAATTCCTTGTAGGCTTACCTATACCGACAGTTCCTGCACTGTAAATTATTTTGTAAAATATGACAAGGCACGTCTTCGTAGTTGTACAAACTATTGTAAATGTTGAAAATATTCCTTGCAAAATTATTAGTTTATAACGTTTAAAGGAATTTGTTTGCAAAAAAACTTAGAAAAAATGTGTAGCCTACAAAAATCGTAAGTTCGCCAGAAATTACTTATGCAAAGATCACAACCTCTGAAAAGTATTTTCTGGAATAAAGTGAATGTTTATACTAAAAGAGTGCTTTAAAGGGAAGAATTATTACTTAACTTTACATTGAATGTATACAAATAAATAAACACTAGCCGATATGTAAGTCAGAGTGGTCTAGGGATAAGATGTGAAGATTCTAAGCGTGGGGAGAGTGGTTTGAAACTTAGTTCCTCGCGAGTTTTTTTTTTCTTTTTTTCATATTTTCAAAATAATCTCTTGTATACGTTCTTTATTCAAAAATTATTTGATAAATAAGTTCAGTGTTGTTTATGAAGCACAATGGACATTTATTTTTTTTTTTTTTCGTATTGAAAGTACAGCTACAAGGCTAGTCCTCGTAATTTTACAAACATATACTTTGTATTTAATTACAAGGATAACCATTGTAGTTTTACAAGGAATTTCTTTGGCAACTGGGTTTCCAAGGTTTTTCTTTGTAAAAGTACAAAAAAATTTTTACAGTGTGATTTGCAGTACCGCAGTGTAAGTAAAACTATCTTCCAATTTATACAGAAAGGTTTGTTGTTAAATAAATTTTCCCCCGACTTCCTGTAAAACTGTTATTAAATAAGGATTGTTAATGCGTGATGTAACTCGAGTGTATTAAAAATAATAAAAACAAAATTGAACATATAATTAAACTTGCAACATTTTCTGGATAATGTGCTACTGTAAATAGACTCAAAAATTAAATTTAAGTTTGGGAATTATTAGGTTTTCTAGGGAGACTACTTTTCTGAGAAGTAGCTATTAATAACTATAAGTGTTTTTGTTCAGTACTCTGTAGTATACGAGCAGATAAAAAACAAAAAAGTAATTGGCTTAAGTTTTGCTGTGGAAATATTTTATAAGGTATATTAACTCGTAAATCTTCAGTTAACGTCGTCACAGATACATTTTTCTCTGCTTTACCGTATGCTGAACCTCAAAACTGAGTCACATATCCTGTTGGTACAAACACAATTATAAGTTAAAATTATTATAGAAAGTTGTTGGTCGGTTTCACTTTTCGGAAAATAACTGTATTTAACACATCTAATACTCTGTACAGCATCACATTAGTCGTGATACGACTTTTAACTTTAATACCTTATCTCTCCACTGGCAAACCAGTTGTCCTTAACGTGAGGCATTCCTTAAGAACATTAGAAATTTTAGTAGTTTCTTTTAAGAGTAACGGGCATCAACTAAGTTACAGGTCCCTGGCGTAAAGCCAGCAGGAAACGTGTAATGAAACAATGATATTTTAATGCATACCGAAGTGGCTATACTGTTCCTAAAATCTCCATGATGTACAGTACGTGCAGCGAAAAGTAAAACGTAGCAAGATCATAGGTATTAAAATTTTTTTCTAGAAGACGATTTCCGTCAGAAACATATTTTTATTTTAGTAATGGTTAATTAAGTTAATCAGTTTTATATTTCAGTATAAAACTCCCACCTATAAATCCGTAACTTCTGGAGAAACTAAACCAAATTAATAATTAATAATTCTTTTTACTATTTGTGCAAACTAATCATTAAATAATAATAAAATAAAACAAATATTTCGGGTTTCTTTATTTACGCCTAACCAAACGTCTGTGGTAGATCTGTATGAGGACTGTGAATGATTGAATGGAAATATTCAAACATCAGTATTATTTTCGCAGTTATTCAAAATTTTCTCAAAGGGCGTTTACGAGGGAAACAATTATAATTTTATGAATGCATGAAATATTGTTAGTTTTGTAGACGTTGCTGGGAAATACATTTTACTCTTACAAAAAAAAATTGCTCACCCATGTTTCATAATGGCATTTCAAAGTCAAAATTAGCATGTTTTTAGTTCATACACCCCCAGAAAACCAATTAACACAGTGAAACAAAATAATTCACAGTGAAAATACATGTCACTGGATATGGCTATACGTAAATGAAAACTCAATACAAACAATTTTTGTATTTTTGAAAAATATAAATTTAGCAAACAAATTTCGAATTTCAGAAATGATTTTATGATACAAAATATTTTTGAATAGGTTTCTATATACATCAAGCTGTATCCCTTGGCATGTTGTATCCAGTTCTGGTTTTTATGTTGGTTCCTACGCTTCACAGATTCAGGTTGAGTTTGCCGTTTGTGTTCGTAAATTGACGACGTCTCCCGGGGAAGCTGTGTAAATTTCTTGTCTGCGAAGAATATCTCCATGTGTTCTGCTGTCTGACGCGTCCCCTGTATGAAAGGAGAATTTTCCGCCCCAGCGGTTACAATACGTCTGAACCACTCAACTCTTTCAATCCCGCGATTTATTCCCCCACTCTTCCCCTTCGCTATAGCGACTGAATGTTCGTCGCAGAACAAAAGGATGGCGAGATATTGACGTGCCGTATGAAGAGGCAAACATTTCACGTGAGAACTTCTGTCGAAGCGACACGTCAACAACCAACTTACAAAGTACAGTAAACGCAGAGCAAGGAAGATATGGTTAATACTCGAAGTCAAAATGAATTTGACGAGACATAATTAAAGAGGTCAATAAAATCTAGCTTTCTTTTATTCGCATTCTTAAAGTTAAATTTTAACTAGTATTAGGTTTAAAAACAGTTTTTGTTTAACATCAATACTAAGCGAACCTAATATTACATTGCATGAAATACTCATACAATGAAATAAATTTTTGGTTCATTTTTCAGTTATAAATGGATCACGCAATGGCGTAAGTTAAGAGGAGGGACAACATAATATTCCTTACGTCGAAATTATGGTTAACACTGTAAAAACTCTGCTATGATATGTATAATATTTCTATGCAATAAATGTCATCTACTAAAGCATCTAAAGTATATACACTTTAAAAAACACACGTGCGTATAGGAGCGCTAAGAAAGTAGGTATGGTAGAATTGTTTCCCAGACATCCATGGTAACACTCCTAAACTTTTTATAAATCTGGCAAATATATACTGAAGCTACCAGACTTGTATTATAACAATTGTAGAAGTTTGCATATTTACAAGGAGGAAGTATGGTAACTGTACCATACTGTGTTTTGGTTAATAACTTCCTAAACATTTCAGGAAGTTTTTTTACAGTGTAACAATTTCATATCTGGCCTGCTCGATATGTGTAAACTCGTTTTTAATTGAAATTCTCGTAGAAAACTATTACATCAGCACTTAACACTAGCTAAACAATTACCAATAGCCTAACTGAGAAGCATATTTCACCGATAAATGTTCATTTCTCTCGGTAAGCCTAGTTTGTTCAGCTTTCATTGTAACACGTTGTTTTCCAAGAATAACGTTACATCTAGCCTTCGGCGGATAAACGTTTGCGTATGACACACTCTTAAATCCGATTTCGTGGTTGCTATCAGTGACATTTTAATCACCGAAATTTCAGTTAACGATCTGTTTCTGCTGATGAACCTGTAGAATTCACTGAAAAAACCAGAAAACAGTCAGGTGAAATTCACTGAGAATAAGTGAAAATCACTTTTAAATCAGAAGCTCCTAGTCACTGATACAATTAGCAAGGTTTTCACTCACTTTGACAGGAACTGTACTGGAATTTCACCGATGTGGTTCATTTTTCACTGATTCGAGTTAAAGAGTACAGGAGCGTTTTGGAATTTAATGCTGCTGGATTGAAAAGCTGGGTTTCTGTATTCCTCTTGCTTTTCTCATTATTTCTTGCTCTTCTTTAATTTGCTTTACTGTAGAAATTGTGTGCACTTCACTACCCAGACAATATCGCATCTCTATCTCTCCGCAACGGAGACGAGGAAATTATTTGAAATTTTCGTAGGAGAAGACATAAATGTTTTCATTGCAATTCAGTACGATATCGGCGATAGATTTTCTTCTACTGATGTTATAACAAACGTTACGTTATTGTTTGAAGTGGGAGTGTCTCGATTGCATCAGAGTTAATGCCCTTGTGAAAGTTTTTTAAAAGATAAATAATGACCTATTATAGAAAAAGGATATCCAACTGAACGTAGCACATGGAAGTTCGTTCATGTTTTCGTCATCTGCAGACCAATTTGGCACCCTATGAAAGCAAAATTAGGCGTTTGTGAATACGTTATTGTTTTGAAGTGAAATATCATTTGATATTAAACCAGGTACTGCTTTCTGCATAGTTTCAGCCTTTCAGAATGCAAATACGAACGAAATATAGAAGAAATTAAGGTCTAGTAGGGGCAGAGCATGGATTGCAGTGACGTAGCAAATATTGCAAGGCGGTGATAAATTTAAGGGCGGTATAAGGTGAATTCTCGCCCTGATGATTAATTTTTAGACGTCGTTTGGTCTCGGCATAGCATATCGCGATAAACTCAGAGAAATATTTTGAGCGAAACCAAGTAATGCATTGAGTGCTTATCATATTTTTTTTATGTTGGCACCGGAATTACGCAGTATAGTTCCATGTAATTTCTTATTTAAATTTATCCATACTGAAACAAAAGCAATGTAAATCGACATAATTGTATTTTACATAATTAATAGAGGTACGTCAATTTCGCAAATACATTCCAGGTCAGGTTGAACGCCAAAAATATATACTTGATAATCACGTGTGTGATTAGCTAGCGGCTGTCACGAAACGCATTTGACTGCTGCAAGCCAGTAGTAAATAAGGAAATAATTAATAGAGCTATCGCTTGTAATGTTGTAAGCCAATGAATAATCGACTGTATCCAGAGCATGTACAGGACTGAACAATCTAGGTTACTGCCAGATGAATCCGCGAAATTGACGTACCTCTAACAATTAATAATATTTTTTTATCAAACTGTATAGGTTCATACCCACTGCACAATTTATCTTACTCGCGCAAACATCAAGTGACGTGTCCAGAGAGGTTAGACATTTCCCGCCGTTAGCCGTTACGAGCGGAAAGATATTAATTAGTTGAAAATAGAACTTTAGCAGGGCTTTTTTAAGTGCTCACTTTATTCCGAACCGCCTATATATTCCTAAAGCCCGTGCTACATTGGCAGTAAAGTAGTCGAATAAAAATAACCGTAACTGCACCGTAAGAAATAGACAGGTTTCTATACCTGTTACGATCTTACGGCGGCTAAGTAGCGGTACGGTGTGTTGTAGCATGCATCTCTCAAAAGTGTTTGTTCAATTTTTACGGTTATTTCTTACGGCGATTCTAGCACGGCCTTTAACGTGTAGTGGAATTAACCTTACGTTATTATCAGACAACAGGTTGGACTCAAGCTACAGAGTACTTTCTGTGACTGCTGCTGTTGGGCGACATTGATTGGCCACGCTTGAAGGATATACAGTCAACTCTAAAATACTTACTACCGTTAAAGGCGCGGTCCACCTCAGTTTGCAGAGTCTTTATTTACTGTTATATTTGCACCAGATATTTTTTTTTATTTTATACATTAATTGTGATAAAATCTTCCTCTTAGGAAATTTTTATATCTCTCATAGTTTTTTGCGTAATGAGTCGTAAACGTCAAAATTGCATTTTACGGTTTTAAGTACGCCACTAAAACCAACTGACATACTAAACCGACCAAATTCACAGTATATAACAATGTCGTAGGCTATGATTTGACATATATAAAACAAAAAATAAAATGCTTTTGTATTTAATAAAAAAAATGCTGATTTTTGAAACGAAAATTTAAAAAAATATCAAATTTTTTTTAAAAAATACAAAAAATGTTTTTTTTTTAGTTTTTATGTATGTCAAATCATAGCCTACAGCAGAGTTATGCACTGTGAATTTTTTCAGTTTGGAATGTCAGTTGGTTTTAGTGGCGTACTTAAAACCGTAAAGTCCATATTATTACGTTTACGACTCATTACGCAAAACCATGAGAGCTACAAAATTTCCTAAGAGGAAGATTTAATCACAATTTATTTATAAAATAAGATAAAATATCTGGTACAATTATTAAAATAAAAAGAGACGTTGAAAACTGAGATGAACCGCGCCCTTCAAGTACGGACGTTCAAAGATAGGAAGGCATAGATTCTGAAACGTCTTGGAGTGTGTTCGAGTGAGCACAGCTCTATGGATTCTGTCGACAAACAACAACGAGAAATTTACAAGCCCCTAATCATGAGTAAGGCCATGAACTTTTCGCGAAAATAATGTTACCCCAGTTTGCTTCAGTAGCTCTGCTTCATGATTAGAGATAACGGCATATCGCGAAAAAAATTGTTGTGCCTACGTACTCTTGAAAACACTGTAATTTCTTGCAACATTACGATTCGTTAATATACTTCTGACACAACGTAGCTACCTGCAGGCCACGGCCGTAGTAGAACAGGTCTGGACACTCGCCTGGAAACCAAGTTACCGAGAATATTGTGTTTTATTGGCGCTGATGTTAGGGCGGTCGGACTAAACTCCGCCCACTTCCTTTCCGCTAAGATAAACAATTTATCAAAACGTATTTTTTTATCAATTTATGAAATACTTTCTTCGCTCACAAATTTAAGAAAAGGCTCCAGTAATCTTTATTTACTTTACAAATTTAACAATGGAAAAAAAGTGGACGGAGTTTGAGTCCGACCGCCCGGAAAACAGCCCCAAAAAGTACGACATCCTCGGTAACTTAACGAACTACAGCCAAACAACAAGGGGGTCAAGCAAAATACATTGTTAGATAGGCGAGTGTCCAGACCTGTTCTTCTACGACCGTGCTGCAGGCCAATAACAGGCATCAAACATTGCAACAACAGGATTCTCACTGGCTCAGTCAAATAGGGTAACAGCTCCAAATACAAGCTATAGCCAGTAATCTTCTGGTAAGCTGAACGTTAAATGAAATCCACCAAACAGTCGATAAACCATAATCTCTGTTCATTGTTATAGGCAGAGTATATTTGTGAAGTGACGTCTCTCTTTAGATTGCGTCAATAAAAAAAAAAGGTTAATGCAACATCGCTCTTCGGTGGTTTGTGGGTGGAACCTCAAGGAACGTGATTGTTAAAACATCCAATCACTGACAAAGAATCAGAACTGCCGATGTACACGCAAAGCACTGAAACAAACTGGGGAAAAATAATTTTTGCGAAAATTTCGTGGCTCTCCTCATGGCTATCCTACCCCGTATACCTTCATGCTCCTACTTTGCGCAAAAGAACAACATGTAAATTGAAAGTCAAGCTTACATGGTTCCAAAATTGACCATAGAGTTGTTTGTTGAAATATGCAGGTCGATACCCAAAAACAAAAATTGTAATCCTAATTACTTGTTTACGACTTTATGAGTGGCGAGAGAATTTTTTGCTGTACTTATGTGCGTTGAACCCATAATAAGTAATATTTTCCCTCAACTGTATTACAATTTCCGAACAGAAATTCGTGAAATGTAGCTGGATGATATAACTCCGGGCACCACAGGTTGCGCACTAAACAATGGAGTAGCGGTCGTGTGTATATGCGCCACACAGCGCCTCTGGCGGTCTGGTAATGTACTACACGCTCTCTGCACTCAGAACTGGGCATGTAGCCCTGCAGGCAGTCATCTACGGTCTTGTTACGTTGTAAGGCCAACCCTCGCTTAATATCCTCTCCACAACCAACACGAAACGGAAAATATAAACCTTTGCGAATATGCACCAATTCTGGGTTCTTCACACTATACTAGAAACAATAGAAACTAGTGTTAAATTTAGAATTACGATGCACGGAATTAAAATAATTTGGTCATCGCTTAAAGTAACACAGGAAAAATAGCAAATAGTAATTTTATATTTGTATCAAATAGTATTACTTTTGCAGACGTAACTTGAGATTACGTTTTCCTCCAAGAATAAATTTTTACCTCAACCTGCTTTCACAATATAGAACTTCAAATTCAAAATTTGCACGTTCTTAGTTGTTATAAACCGCAAACCAACGAACGATAGTAAATTTAAAAAATTCACTCTGTAACTACATTTCAAGGGCTAATGCTTGACATGTTTTAAAATCCATCACAAAGTGTTTTTTTAGTTTAAAAAAATGTCTGAAATTTGGAATTTTTTGTCTTGTTTACAGATTTCTTTGAATAAAAATATATTTTTAGTGTAGTTACGGTGAAGATTTTTTAATTTGTTTATGTTAATTGGTATTTGCGGTTTATGGGAAATAAAAATGTGCAATTTTCGACTCTGAAATGCCACTAAGCGAAAACTGGTTCAGCTATTTTTTTTTCCGGAAGTGGTAAATTTACTACGAAGTATTGTCTACTAATGTAACACTGCTGTATTTCATACAAATTTTAAGTTATATTTCCCCACTTGGACGCCCTTAAGAGTAAGTGGACGGTAGCTTTCTCATTACGTTTGAGACACAGAAACAGGGAAGGCGATAAGTCGAACGTAACACGTCCCTTCAAACACCTCATCGCCTCTAGGCGCGGAGGACTAAACTAGCGTGCAGTGTTTACGCAGAAATAGTTTTTCAATGTTTCATCTAACGATCCTGTTGTTATATTTGTGGAAAGTTTGTGGTAATGTCCAGTTCAAGTTTTTATGACTTAAATTTACAATTACGATCGATATTTTCTCAGCTACAGCAGTGTGAAGAAGCCATTTTTAGCATTTTTGAGGCGCTTTGGGAATCATGTTTTTAAAAAGCGGACGGCATTTTTCAAATCATAGGGACACAGTTTGAAGCGTTTCTTCTTTTCGTAGATAAACGCATTAGAAACATTTTTAATAGTTATACAAGAAAAAAATACTTCCCGTACCACGCTACAGAACGTTGGGCCCGTATTTTTTTAATATATATTTGTGCCAGTCACTTTTAAACTTTTGCACATCAGACAACGCGTCATTTTTCCAAATAAAATAAAATTAGGCCCCCATAGTTTTTGCATAATCATTCATCGAAGTCACGAAATGGCAATTGCAGTGTAGCCAAAATCAAAAATAGCAATTAACTAATGAATTCAAAGTTACAGAAACTGAAAGTCAATGTATCAATGCATTTTATGACATGCTCGGCAAAAGTTAGTTTTGAAAATTTCAGCAGTAGCCAAAAGTCAAGGTTATTCAGAAATGTACTCATTTTCATCAATTTCAAAAAATACAAAAATGTATCGATTTGAGTTTAGAAAAGTGTCTTGAAGTAGCTGACGTTATTAGGTGTCAATGTGTATTATCTTTTTTCTGCAAGTTAATTAATAATTTATTATTATTTTTGCTACACCGCAACCGCCATTTTGTGACTTTGATAGGTGACTATGCTAAAACTGTGGGACCTAATGTTTTTATTTGGGGAAATTACATGTTATCTGGTGTGTAAAAGTTTAACAGTGTTTGGAATAAATATACAATTTTGAATTTTTACGGGTCCAAAGTCCTTAATGTCTGAACGTAGCGTAGAGCACAAGTATAAATGGCCCCCGCACGATTCGGCAAGTCCCAGTAATGTAGGAACCGCGCCTGAGAATTTCGCTCTTGTATTTTTACCGCGACCAGGTGGTCGTTCCCACAACCTGCTGGTCGTTACGAACGCCTACTACTAATAAACACCTGCTCGGGACGTCCAGTTTTACGCGCGACTCCATCCCATTACCGTGGCTCGAGGACGCTTTACAACTCTGGCAACGCCGCGTCGCACCCACCCCTCCAGGAGGGGGTTGGCTGGAACGACTTGGCAACTGCGGGCGCAGCTGCCAGCCGTCGCTAATGAAATGGCGTCTGAAACGCGCGCTCGCCCCGAGATTTATGTGCCTACCTGGCACGTTGTTGGGTTGTATAATGGATAACGGTTAACGCTGGCTCGCGCCCGTAATAATTCACGAAACCAAAACTGTGCGTACACTCGTACGAACGACGTTTCTATCTCTTTGTGACACGAGCGGTGACTTAAGAACTTGAAAACTTAAGGACGCCACCTTCCACGCACTTATAATGCCTTGTATTGTGTTCTTAGATACGTTTTTTTGCTATGAAACTGTTCTACGTGTTCCCAGTGTGAAACTATGACGGAACAGTAGATTCGAAGCAACATGTCAATTGAGTACTCCATTTCCAAAACTCCCCTTGTCCACGTTCATTAAAACTGAGTAAATCGCGAAAAAATGATCCGCAAGTCTATTTGTAACATGGCCAAAGCAGTTTTTCAAAGTGTATCTGTAATTGAATAAGGCGGGTTTTGGAAACTATCATCACGTCAAATTTAGCGCACGTTCTAAAGCTACATAAATCTGTTCAGAACTAAGTTTTCCTTGATGATGGACAAGAAGAGTTTTGAAACTGGACTACTCAATTAGAAATATCATTTCGGGGCCCATCAATTTTGTCTAAAAACAGCTTTTTCAACCTGTCGTATTTTAACAAGTCAACTTTTCACGGGATTCATGTGTCACTCCAACGTACAATGGAGTTTTGATTCAAACTTTACATCAATAAAAAGATTCGGTCCCCACTAAAAATGTCAGCCAGGGAAGTGATCTACGATACCACTGCAGTGTCTTGCTGTAGAGGCGATACCGCGCCAGATGAGCCAGTCAACATCGCCCTTGGCGCCGTGCCTCACTGACACAAACACATGGCTAACAGGCTGGTGCCTTATCAGTGGTTCTCAAGGGGAAGAAAGCCGCCAGTTGATTGCCCTACGCATAGAGACTATGAGGCAAGTGCTGAACGAGTTAAAGTCGATCTTAGAGCTCGCGACAAACCGTGGTCGTTGTAATCCAATAGCAAGTAAATTAGATCTGTAACATATTTTATAACTGCATGTGTCAAAAGTCAAAGTACTGGACTACAGTTTCATGAGACTGAGCACCTATATAGTAAAAAATGCTGTTTGTAACCATTTTCACATATTTTTTTCTCTCTAAATATATACGATAAGACTAAAGTAAAAACAGCGTCAACACGTTATGGTTTTACCTTTTCTGAAAAAATAAATATATGTTCCCAGAACAGTTGTTTAGCGTATAGGCATACTTTTTGTTTTTACAGAAAACAACCTGCTAGAAATTCCTAAAGGGACCGCCTACGACCCGCTTAATATACACTGCGGTGTGCTCGTAAACAGTGTTTTTTTTTTACAAAACTATTCCACATGCGCCAATTGTGCCAACGTACGTAAAGAAAACACACTTCGTACAAGGTCGGAATTACGTTGTTAAAACACCATGCTTAGAGACACTGGAAAATCGCGAAAATGTTTAAGATAGTCTCCAATAAACTGTAGTATATTAACCGTGACACGTGTGAACAGTTTTGGGACAAATCACACCGCTGTGTGTCCAAGCTGTTCAGTCCTAACTGGGTTTGTTGAAGAGAGAAACAATGCTTCAAATAAACCGTAGCCAATGTCGATAAGAAACATTCAGTGTTATATACAACATGTTGGAGCCTAGCAAATAGTCAACTATTCCCGCGATTTTCCAGTGTCTCTAAGTCCATGCTCATTAAAAAACATTCTTTCTAAGCCCACCAACACAGCTGAAAACGGCCTTTTCAAACTTCCGTACTTCAAAATGTACTAACCGGATGCACGTGAAACTCAGATTGAGACGTGCACTGATTTTGCTTCAGACGTTCTAACGATAAAATAATATGGCCACCGCCTAGTGTCCCATATTAAAAACTGTTCGGCGGTAAGATTGCACGCTAGATCAGCACTTGGATCGTTGAGGCGACGCGGCATTTGATGCGCGCTTCAATGTCGACCTTACTGCTCCGTTGCTTTTGAGCCTCTCACGTGCGGGTAGGCGACCACCTTAAGTGGTATGGGAAGGTACGATGTCGAGCTACCAACTGGGATACTCAATCGTCAATAACATCTGAACTACTCGTCAAAATTCGATGAGATTGTTTCGCTGAGTAGATATTTTATCAGCTGACGTTTTATATATATATATATATATATATATATATATATATATATATATATATATATATATACTGTAATTTTTATAATTTTGATATGATAATATCTAGGCCTCTAAAGTAAACGAATTTCAAAAATCCTCGCGTTTTGTTTGAAAATAATTTAACTGCTGGAAAATTTCTACGCGAGTGATTTACGATGTTAAAATTATTTAATATGAAAACTGAAAACGCGAGTATTTTTTTAATTCGGTAATAATAGAGTTCTAGATATTTTCATATAATGAATTATAAACGTGACTGTTTTCCATTTTTGTAGAGTTTGTGGTTTCAAGCTCTCATTTTTCTTAAAACAGTTTTTTTTTAATTTTTACTCGAAAGTAAAGCATACTACAGCATAGTGATACATAAATAAACATCCGCTGATAAAATATCTACTCGGCAAAAAATCTCGTCGAATTTTGATAAGTAGTTCAGATTTTATTGACGATTGAATATTCCATTCGTCCGCTCGACATTGCACCTTTCCATACCCTTTAAGTTTCTGTTTCAGTCGCCATAATTACTGAATAATATTATTTTCCGCTTTTTGGAATTCTGAGAAGGTAAACGTTAAATCGGCGACTATACCGCAAATTCTATTTAACTTGAACTACAATACAAGCATGGTAATAGAGCTAGTAATGTAGAGTCAGGTTGCAATTTGTCTGGCAAATTATGAACATAAAAAAATATGCCACACACATTTCGGCGAAATTATATGTTAACAGCTAAATCGCAAGGTCTGTACTGCAGCGAAATGTAAAAATAATTTGAGATAAAATCGCATATTTAACATTTTTCTTCTTAGAATTCCAAAAAAGAGAAGAATAATAAAATTCAATATTGCGACTGAAACTCACCCTTAAGATGACCGCCTGTTCAAACTCCTGAGCGGTGTTCATAGCTTCGGCCGACACACGTTTGTTTGGAAAATATAACGTAAGTGAGAAATGTTTGCTTAGGAACAGCATCCAAAGAACTTTATACGTGTGTATACCCGTCTCAGGTCTCGAAATTGGCAAAAAAATTTGTGTTTTGCGGTCTTTCCGACAAATGAAAATATTGGCGCAGAATATTTTACACGGTATAGGTGTAATCGTATATAATACTCCTTTATCTCAAACAACGAGCTATTTAGTTAATATAGAGGGGCGGAAACGCTTCCAAAGTGAAGCCCAATTGAACGGCTGTTTTGACCCAAGAAAACATGGCGAACAGCAGTGTGGTCAACATTATGTTGAAAATCCGTTACTTTATAGCTTCACTATATTCCCGCAAAACACAGGAAAAAATGCCAATAATTATTGTAATATATTATACTGTAATAATGTTTAAATTAGCATAATCGCTCTCGACCGGATATAAGAGTCCGCCATTTTATCTTAGGTCAAAATACCACGTTCAATTGGGCTTCACCTCAGAGCCTTGGAGATTGCTGTCTCCGCCCCTCTATGTTTACCATATAGCTCGTTGATCTCAAACGTTATGTCATATAAATATAGGTTCACCAATGTCTGACTCATAGAGGCGAATTGTTGGAGAGAAGACTGTACACCAATTAAGTGACTTGCGCCTAGAGGGTTGATGTGAGGCTCGTACTGTCTCGTCCTTACCGCTTCCAAACTTCAAGGCTTCTAATGGGCAGATTACATTCACCCAGGCTACCACACAAAATCTAAGTAACACATAAAATTTTTTTTTGGAAGGTTCTATGGAAGCTAGCATGGACGCAGAAGTAGATAATTTCTGTCGAAGGTTTACCATAAGGCGAGCCGATTACAAGGAATGTTTGGTAATCGGTAGTGTGCAATATTCCATGGAAGTTCTGCTAAAATGTGGAAATATTATCATGGCGAAGCGGTGTTTAAAAAGTTCTAGTGAAGACGTTTGTTTTTATTTTAACTTTGTCGTTGAAAAACAGCTAGTAAAGGTTTTTGAAAACAAAATAGCTTTCTGCGAAAATTACGATACATGTAAATTAACAAATTATAATGTTTTGGTCACAAATTTGATACAATCAAACTATAAATATGCATTGATATTGAAATGCAAACAAGAAAATGTTTTCATTTAGTTGTACTGCAACTTATAACATGTGACAGGTTATTCCAGAGGAACTTCCATAACTGCCAGCAAACAGGTCTCTTGAAAACTTGTAGCAGGCCTTGTACATGTCATTGACCTGTAGCACATAGCCTTTGCCAGTTAAAGCAGTGAGATTACATTGCTATACATGGTTCGTTAGATGAAATATCGGTGCCTTGGAAAAGAACAATTACTATAACTGTATCAACTCAACGGGAGTGTTGAAAATTTGTCACTTGGCAGCCTTTGGATTCATGGACACACGTACCTATGTCAGTGGCCTTGGAAAAATGTACATTTGTTGCTATATGTTGCTCAGTGCGAAATATTCGAAATCAGTTTGCTTGAGGTACAATATCTGGAACTAAAAAGAAGGTAAGGAAGGAAACGATGTTGATATTCTACACAAGGCAATTGCAGTACCAGCGGTTTTAATGGAACTGAATCATGTGAAATCTATTAGTGACAAAAGTAGAATTCAAGATTCGAAAATATCTGTACATTCACTAAGTGATTGGAGTGACAAGCAAGGACAGAGCAGGGGCTGTAGATGATCTACAATCACGTAATATCTACAGCTTAATCAGCAAAATTGTGAAATATCAACATATCTGGAGATTCCATGTTGAAAGAATGAGTTAAGAAAGACAGCCTAAATTTATCTATAGGTATCAACAAAAATGCTTCCGTAACATAAGCAGACCAAGAAAACGACAACAAGACCAACGATAACCAATGTGCTTGAAGTTTGCAACAGGTCGACATGTCTAAAGCGTGAAGAAAATTAAGAAGAAATCTCAATCATGATTCCAATATAGATATTTCGTAACGGTAAGAAAGCATGCAAAAATTAATATATGTAAAATTGATTCATAATTGTTTCAGTATTGGTGTTCATAAACTCGACCACTAAAAACTGTTTTTGTCGTATTTCTTGTGCATAAGAGTAAATCCTTTATTTTTCAAGATTAATAAGGAGAATGGAACTGACTATTATATCAATTATGCACTGAGCTCGAAAAAGTAAGTAAAGTCTGTGCCAGATTCAAACCTGATTATATGTTAAGTTTTTAATGTGGTTGCTAGACAGACTAGCTTACTCTAAATAATTCTAAAAAAAATTTTCTTCTTTGATAACCGCTTTTCTCCGCTCTTCTGCCACAAGCGGTGCTAATCACGACCTCGTATTCTGTGATCTGGAGTTGACAGATTATTCGAGAGCCTGAGCTCTCCACGAGGATTAATGGACGACTACATTAGCTGAAGAGGTTGGACTGAACTAGATAGAGACCGACGATATGGCGACATATACTCTGCAACGTGCGTCGGCTGCAGCCTCGTTTTTATGGGTGCTTCTGAAGGTCGTAAACCTGACCCGCCAGCTGATTTAACCCACGGCATCAAGTGACATCCAGAAACAAACAAATTACACCGCTGTATGCCTTAAACTGGGCAGACAATGCATCACTATTTTCTGTTTCATACATATTTTAACCCGTTACTCAACATTCCGCTGATTCTCATTTATTTTCAGCATGTTTCAAAAGGTCAAACTCTTTGTCAGTACTATACGCTGTTCCTTAAAGGGAGTGTTAGACATTTTTTACTTTTTTTTTTTTTTTTTTTTTTTTTTTTTTTTTTTTTTTTTTTTTTTTTTTAATTTTTCAGGCACTTCCAGAGAATTCTTGATAGTTACCCTATAATTATCTTGTAAAGATTCTGCATGACAAATTAATGAAAGATTCCATGATTATTTATATCAAGCAGTTTACAAAGAATATATCCTACGCTTTGTTGAAAAGAAACTTTCGATTACACGATTTGAATAAATGTTACAGTACAAAAACTGAAAATCCAATAAAATTGTCTTAACACATCCCCTTAAGCACTGACAAAATCGACTAAAAATATGCGTTGGCCTTTATTTCGCACTACACACAAATGAGATTGTAGAATCACAGCTTATATAGTCCCTATACTACGAAAACACCACGCTAGCCAAGCGACCTGCAAATAAAGACGACGCTGGTTTGCCGAGCGTGGCAGTCTGGCTCTTATCGCTCTCTTATTTCAGCACCTCAAACGTATATATGCCAGAAGGAGATATCAGCTATATGCAACATGTGGTTGTTACGCCCTTCTGGCATGACGCCCACGATATATTATGTGCAGTACAGGGTCAATAAACTGACCTAGCATCAGCCACGATCAAAATATTATCTGTCTGTCAAAAGCGGAGCAACGACATGGAGAAAAATAAAAGACTGTCATCTGGACTTAAATGTAATACGTGTGTCCAACATTTTCCTTCAGTTATTTGTATTTCTCCATTGGACCTGGCTATTTACAATTTTTAAACTCGACTACTGATTATAATGTACCGTAAACCGGGGTTACTTTGACATTGCGGGGTAACTTTGACAACTCAAAATTTTGGTTTTTATATTGTTTAGTGATGAAAGTTTCAAACATTTGCTATAAGGATAAAAGGAATTATTTAAAATACTCGGCTCAGATTATCTGTTTATTTACCAGACAACCAAAAAACTAATATTTTGAATAGCCAAAGTAGCCCCGAAAATGGTCAAAGTTTACGGTATGCATCTGAACCTTATTTCAAACTTACAAGTGGTTCATAAAGCAATACTTTATAAGAATATATTGGCACTGTCTGAATTTTGCTGTTAGTCTTCACAAACATTAAGGGGCCTCCCTAGTAAGGCAGCGTTTGTGTGTGCGTGCGGCAGGAACGGTAAGGTTGCCGTTGACCGACGTATGTAATGTATTATCGCCTCTCCGCGTAGACCACTCAGATGGCGTGCAGTGCTTTACTATTATCCTCTTTCCTATAGGACTTTAAGCGGTGACCACATTATTTTATTTACGGGCAACGTAATTCAAAGCCAAATGCATGTTTCTGTAGTTATGTTTTTCGAATACGATTGTTAATTTTCCAGATACGGCAGTCTGAAAATTATCATTTTTGGCCGTTTTGAGAGCCAAATAATAATGTTTCTGATAAACGTGACGAATTTTTTAAACTATTTCGAAATATTTAGAAGTGTTTGTTCTTTTCGTAGATATAAAGATATAATGTGTATTAAATAGTTTCGTCAAAAAGAAAATAGTCGTAACTCGCTATAAGGCATTTGAAGATCATGCATGGAGGCCTCTTAAGAATAAAAGTTTGCTTAAACAACTGCTTTCAATGACTAAAGCACAAATAACACTATATTTCATTTTTATTTTTTATTTTTGGTTATTCATAAATTACATGCAGTCGACAATCAATGAGACCTTATTTTTTTGGGCCTATTATTGTTTGTGATAATTACAACACATACAGAGTTAGAATCCCTTGAATGAATAAATAAATAAATTTGAAGATATATTTTTTTAAATTAATTTGTTAGCGTTTACAGATTCGAGCATGAAGAACTTCTCATTTTCAAAACAGGTTTATATTAAATAACCTAACACGTGGAAGCAAATATCCGATAGCTAAAAAAACGGAATTTCAAAAGAAACATGATTAACATATTTTTTAATGAAGGTTTTTATATAGTCTCACGAATATTTGCAACTCACTAACGCGATGGATGTGAATATTCAGAACACCTTCATTAAGCCTACTGAGGGCAGCTTTAGGAAGGACATGAAAAAGAAAAAGGGCAAATATATGGGCGCTTTGCTGTATTAGAGAGGTGTCGACAGAATATGCTGGTGCCGTGTGAAAAAAGTGTTTCTTTATGATTACATGTGGGTACGTACGTTGGGCACCGTGAACACACACGGCTATTGAGACTTTGTAGTTCACAATTACTTCTGTCGCTCTTCATAACAGTTTCTTCTGTAAAGAGACTGTTCAGGAAAAAACAGCTCGTTGGAATAAAATTGACTGTATGTATATATATATATATATATATATATATATATATATATATATTCTACATACTGAAAAATATATATTGCTTACTTTAATGATTTGAATTACTCGGAATATGGGAGTTCAAAGAGAGTAAAGAAGTTTGAATTAGTTTAGTTTTGATTGTTGTAAACGTACTTGAAACCTGGTTTCTGACCAAAAATATAAATAATGTTTTTTTTTGTATTCGTGGATTATTCATATTTACTTCTTATTTTTAACTTTATGTGAAAATGTGACTCAGTATTTAAAAATTAAACTATGTTAATTTTGCAATTTGATGGATTCCCAGATTGGTTTTTAGTAAACTCTTAAGCTCAGTAACACTGTAAAACATCAACGAAAATAAAGTTCTAACAAGCATTAAATGATCTAAATTAATTTCAGCTGAACTTGTGTGAAAACTGCTTATTTGATAGACACAAGATACCGACTTTGTATAACGAATATCGTACACAGACATTTTAAAACTTGTTAAACAGAATATATTGTTGCACAGTAATAATAAGGATGTTCATACCATACAAGAAACAATGGTAATCTAGGAATCATTAAACATGCCTCCTATAAATACGAGGAAAGAGTGTATTATAGTGACTTGAAGTTATATAACCTTCTGCCATAACACATAGCCAATGAATCAAATATTTAAAAAAAAAAAAAAATTGTTGAATCATTTTCGATCTTAATTACTTCACAACACTTTTATGATATGAAGGAAATAAATTAATTCCTTAATAAGTAATTAGAATAAAGAAAGGTAACCTGAATTTCATTTAATAGTATCTCAATGGATAATATTATACCTACTGTTTTAATTGTTTAAATTTAAATTTAGTAATTAATTTATTTGAGATAAATGATTTGTGAATCATATCTTTTATATAAATGTATCATATTACAACATAATTATGTAGTTCAATGTAGTTTATATTTATGTATGAATATATTTTATCGTTTGTTTTACATTTCACTGCAATAATTGATTATTTGTTTAAATTTGTATGGCTTTATGTATGAGAGTAAATGCAATTAATATTGACAAGTTTCATATCCCAGAACGTTATGGCTCGTATGTAGCTATGGGATCAACAGAATGAAAGTTCCAAATTAAAAAAAAAAATAAACTTGGAGCAGATTCCAAACGTTACTACGTGTTGCCACACAATTAGTTAATCAGCAGTTTGTTTTATGTTTATTGCATTGTTTCCATATCTCGATGACTGGCGAGTTTATTACGACATATTTTCATATTCTCTCATAAAACAAGAGTAAACGTTGAGATATTAAAACATGTCAGTATGTCATGCGTGAAAATGGTTAAGTTCTATACACAGATGAAATGCTCTCTTAATACAACAAATTATTTACCAAGAATGTTTCAAAGTGGCAAAATCAATGTGGAACTAATAAAGCGCTTTTAGATGAAATTCGTGTTATGTGGCGTACTAAAATGTATACAGGAAAAGTACAAATTTTTGTTTTATAAAGAGCGCAATTTTATCGCATCAGTTGTGCTCCTGGCTGAGATGTTTTCAAAATCAGTATGTTTGGTGGAATTGCTTTTGTGATATAGTAGTATACGCCATCACGAAAAATAATGTCATTGAATTTTTATACCTACCAGGGTTATCAACTAATTCTAGAATTAAGAAATAATAGTGTACTGTAGTTGTATGTTAACTTGTTTCGAACGAAATTTGTTTGGTATTCTTGCACTAAATGTTGTATACAATATGTTTATACTAGGGTAAGAAACTCTTAAGAGTGTAGCATGTATCCAGAAGGCATCATGCTAATTAAATGACGATACCCAACTGTCAAAATATTTCATTCATAACACATGAAAGCTATTCTGAAAAAAAAATCGGAACTGTTTTCGTTTATGTACAAGTGGCACACATGCCAAATACTGCCTGCAAAAGATTTGTAGCATGCATTGAGAGCCAACAGGCCCTAACTAGAGAGTAACAGAATCGTAATTATACAAGAAAAAGTTTGTAAACTAATGTCAGAACATTTATCAGTACAGTTATTAACGTAGTTTAAATTTTACGAATACCTGCGGGAAGTTGTGGTATATAATTTGATGTGAAATAAAATAACCTTTGACGGCGTGCCACATTTTACAAAATATTTTGTACTTTTACAAAAAAATTCATGGAAACTGGATGCCAAAAATTTTTTTGTGTCACTTCAAACAGTGATTGTAAAATATACAAGAAAATATTTGTAACTGTAAAATTATTATTTGCAGCTATACAAAAATCTTTGAAAATATACAGACATAGTTGTATATTTACAAGCAGTTCTTGTAAACTTTGCAATTTCTTTTAACTTACGGAAATATTTTTTTGGAACTACTTTCAAATTATTTTCTTGTAAAAATACAAAAAAAAATGTTTCCTGTGTGATAGTGATACCCAACTGTCAAAACGTTTCTTACATACTATATAAGGTTTTTGTTTAAAAATTATTCTATGTTCAAACTTTTATCTATGCATCAGTATCACGTTCTTAACACGTGCGTCATATGTACTCAAATGCCTGTAGCCGTTTTGCTGAAAAGTGCTCGTGGGTGACACATTAAATTCTTCCAGACTGTCTAAGATATATTGCCTAACTGGAAATAATGTGCTTGTGCTTAATGATAAGCCATTTACGAAACATTAACAGTTATACAGACGAACATTCGCCACATATGGCTACAGTTGGCCAACTGTCGTCTTCATTTAGTTCGCTACTTGCACTTTATTATCTTGAAAATTATATTCTTGTTTAGCTCGAAAATACGTTATCGAAAAGAGGACAGGTTCGAGGTAGTGTAGTGATTATAAAACTCGCCGCTATAATTTTTTTTTTCAAATGGGAAACGTGTTGGACGCAAAAAGGATTTCACGTACAGTTGTGTAAATATCTGTTACGTATCGTGTTATATTGTTGTCTTGCTTGATTGTACCTTGTAGTTGCGTTTTCTTATCGTCTTATCTGTACGCAACAAGGTATCATGATACTACACAAACAACAAGCGTATTTGCTTGTTCTCATAACTTACATACACACCCGAGCTAATTAAGAGGCCGTTAGAGTGTTTTAGGGGTACCAACTCAACCCGCATTACCTAATTAAACCAAGAGTACTTTTACTATGTTTATATCAACAATAGTGTTACGCAAATCAAAATTATTTTAGCAGTATATTGAAGATACAGCTATTCTTATTGCAGCGGTGTTCTGTAAAATCAAGCGCAGTGTACAGTACATTAGTGCATAGCCATGTGGTGTGACAGTTAAATGAAAAAATTGCTTGTCTTTCACCATAGCTGCAGGTTTCAATTCTCGCGGGTTGCCTGCCTGTAAGGTGATTTCTTATTCTGTTCCCTAGATTTCTCTAAAACGGTTTACTTGAGCGTGTTCGGGACAAGAGGGCATTTTTTTTCTTACATACGTCTCAACACTCAAAATAATTTATTCAAATTTTTGACTTTCCAGACACAGAGAAAGTAGCATGCAATACAATAGTGGCCACCCCTCACCCTTATTATTTTCATAATGGCAGAAGGTTTTTGCCGAGCATTTGCTGTGTGATTACTGATCTCGATAACATAAAACGATGGTCTGAGTTTTGTCCTTTCATTTTACGCCAATTTCACGGGTATGTGTCCTACAGGTATTCATTTTTCTTATAAATTTTTAAAAACGAATAACCTACTGGATTTTGCCGGTGTTTCAGCCTCACCCCCTATATATATATATATATATATATATATATATATATATATATATATATATATATATATATATATATATACACGCGGTGTAAGTAACTATTAGTGATGCCTGATAAGTTTGCGAAATTACTAGCATTGCAAAAATTATATATAGACTACGCATAAAATAGTGCTATTTAACATTATTTTATGGTTGAATTTCCAAAATGAATTTTAACAGCAATAAATTACATAAATATTACTGCTAGCTACGTGGAAACGCGTGTAACTGGTTGGTTTACAATTTACGAATCACCTCTGATCTCGCCGCATGTGGGAAACGTAGTGGACATTTCCTCGATAAACACCCAATTGTCCCGCCTCTCTCATTCCGTCGCTGCTCCACGCTCATCTCAGCTCGCATCATCAATTCCTCGGGCCGTACGGGCGACAGGTATGTCTCACTAGTCGTGCAGCCGGCCCAACTTCCAACCCGGCCTTCTCTCTTACACAGCGTGACCCTGCCGGAAGGCGGGAAGACGTAGTGGATTTTCATATTCATTCCATGTATATATGAATCAGAGCCCGCGTTGGCCGAATGGTTAGACCTCTCGCCTCCCATCGAAGCGATCCGGGTTCTGCGCCGTGCCGTACGATGCCGCTGGTCGGCTGACTTTCTCGGGGATCACCCGCTTTCCTTGCCCCTTCATTCCGGTGCCGCACTATGTCCACATCATGTCACCTCTCATCAGCTCTAAATACGAATATGTTAAGAGTGCGTGGTAGATAAATAAAAACTGAAAATATCAATTGAATTTCTACGCTTTTTCCGAAGCCAATGTGGATAAAATACTCAATGACAATCCTAGATAATGGCATTTGCCAACTTTATGAGTAAATATTAATCCAGAATTATTAATTCGTTACGCATGATCTCTTGCGCCGCAGTTATATGCACGAGGTTCCGGCGTCAGAGATTGTGCCTCAGAAGTTCGTAACACTGGAAACAGTTTTGTTTAAAACGTTGGCTAAAACTATTGTCTAGGAATGCTATTGTTTAACTTTCGCAAATTCGGTTCAAGAAACCTACAGTTATAGATTAATGCTTTTTGGTGTTGAATTACGTACCACGCCCTCTTAAGCTCTGTCCAAAATCACTTCACTCGCGTATGTATTACTAACAGTGCACCGACTGAGCTGTTTTATAGTTTCTGTACCTCTTTGATGCATTAGTAGCAAACTGCATTTTATTTTTTGTTTGTGTTATGTTGCAGCACCTACCTCCTCAGCACAGACAGTGTCCCACTCGAACCAAAGTGCGAGCAGTAACCCAGAGCCATGCAGACTTGCCGGCATAGAGTACGCACACGGACAACAGGTAACTACCTACATGTTTCTTACGTACACGTGGAAACGTGCGAGTAACTTTGACAGCTTAAAGGTGCTCAAGTGCGATAAAATCATTATTTGGTATTTTTATGAAATATTGTTGTTTTTGTAGACGATACTTATGAGTACGGATTCCGCTTACAAAAATAAATTTTGCTTTCAGAGTATTCTCATAACGGCGTGACAAAGTCAAAATTTGCTTGTTACGGTGCCATGCAAATAGTGAAAACCAGCTGATCTACTTAAATAAAATAATTCACTGTGATATTACATCCGATGATCTATGCAATAAAGTTTTTAAGAGACCACGACTTAATATTTTGAAATTTAAAAAAAAAAACGCAAAAGTAAAGGGAAAAAATTTTAAAATTCAGCAATTTTTTAAAATACAAAAATAATTAACGGGATATTTTAAAATGTTTTATTACGTAGCCCGTTGCATGTTATTATACCCATAATTTCGGAATAATTAAACTTCTGCATTTAATTGGCCTACATATTATATACAATGTTTGATGCTTCGACAAGTCAGAGGGAATAGATTCTTGCACTGTATATAATTGACATTGCTTGACTACTATTGCCTGTCCTATACCTGTGACCATACGTAGAAACACTAAAAAAGCTGGTGAAGGTGTGACCATTTCATAACGCTTATATCTGTGCCATGTCAGACGGGAAATTGCATTAGAACGCATTATATGAAACTTGCAGTGAGAATTAAAGAATTCGAATATGGCAGGCACTGATCTCCCTTAACTCGCAATTCGGTATTTCTCAAAGTCAAAGCAGCATAAATTATTAGAGATTTAAAAATTTTTCCTTTTCTTATGGACGCTCTGTGCCGAAAAGTTCGTAATTTTACAGCTCTACCGAACAGTGTCCAACTCTCCATTACATTGATAGTATCCCCACAAATAAAATGTTTTTTGGTTCCATTGATTTCGTACAAGCGCATGTCAAATTAAAATGTCAATAGAAAATTATTTCACTTTTAAAAATGCAGGTACTTAAATATATGCAAAATGTGTATTTATTTAACACAAAAAAATTTGCGTGAAATTTTTAAAACGTAAGATATAAATATTTTTCGCTAATAATTGACTCAAATAAATGCTGTTAAGGTCAATAACCAGCTGTACTTATGAGGCAAATCTTCTCATGTGACAAAAAATTTGTTATATCTTTGTCGACAGCATACGTCTATTAATTTCACTAAATAATACATAACTCTGTAAATTTCACACAAGAAATTTGTCTGGGAGTTAAATTGTGTATCGGCTAGTCACAGTAAAATGAGCACATTTGAAGGTCAGTCCTCAATATGTTAGTTATTTTTAAAAGTTATTTATTGAGCAAGGAACACAGCATGTAGGTGGTCACTAAAACATTTCTGCATTTCATTTTTCGGGTCGTACTTTACATGTAGTCGTCTGTTCCGCATGTGTGGATTTAAATATAACATTTGTTATTTTGATTAAAATGCCACACGTCTGCCAAAGGTGACCAGCAGACGCATGCAAACCTTATATCAGCGAATCAGTAATTATTTGAGTGCGCTTACATTTAGTGAAGAATAAAGTAGGCGATAACCGCGCAAACTATTAAAACAATTTTTTTTATAAAAATTAATGTAAACAGCATTAGAGAAAAGTAATAGTTACAAGTACATTTCGATGAAATAAAACTAAGAACATTTCAACGATTTATTAGCGTAACGTTAGTTTTAAGTCTTACCTCTAGATATAAGCATAAATACGTAAACATTTTACTAAAAATGTGAAGTATTAAAAGGTAACTCTATTTTTGCGATGTTGCGACAAAAGTATAACAAGTAACATAACATATTTAATACCTTATAAATTTCACAACATAGACTCGATATAGTTATAACCTCTTACTTCTAATTGCAACATGGTTATTGCGACAGATAACCCCACGAAAGGCCATACTCATTTCTCTTATTACCATCAGTTACTAAGTTGATCATTTAATCCGCTTACTGTCTTTTAAAAATTAATAATAAAATAGTTTCATTATTGAACTTTTGATCCAATTCACTCGAACAAACGTAATACGAACAGAACGCAAGCAAGTAGGTTATTGAAAACGCACTCCTGTACGAAACGAAACGGTAAAAACAAAGCAGGAACAACGGCACTCTATACTCTCAGTAAGACTTATGATTGGCCCGTTATTTATAAGGACATATAGCACAGGCGTGAATCTTCTATCCTAAATCGAGAAATGGAACTTATATTACCTGCAGTGATAAAAGATGCGTCCAGGTAATGTTGGCAGTTCTTGCGCTTCCTTCTGGCACAAGGACATCTCTTTGAAGTTGTGACCACTGCCAGAGTGCAATGTCAGAAGGGGGGAGGACTGAGTGAGTGAAGAGAGCAAACACTCAAAATAAAGATAAAATAAAAAAGGAAAATTATCCTCTTAAATTTTAACGTGGGATAGAAGATGCGTCTTTATCAATTCGACTGTTCCCTGAAAATTCTAATTGTTTCAGTAATTTTTATATTTGTACGAGATTCTGTTGTACACACACATTGTGACAATATTTTGCTCTCAATAAAGTTTTTTATAGTTCACGGTTTTAGTCTAACCGCATGTCAAAGTCCAAATTGCACAAGACGGTTTTATGCAAGAAAGGAAATTCAACTGACTTAGCGAACTGAAATAATTCCCTCTAAAGAACAGTGACAAGGGCTACGTTAAGATCGGTATAAAAACCGTAGAGGAAATTGTAAAAATTATTTTTAACTCATGACACTACGTTTTCGTGTTACTTCACACAGAAATACAGAATAACATTCGTATGTGAAGTACCGCTGGCAGAAACAAGACCTGATACGTATATAAATGATTGTAACATTCTGACGTACTAGCTAAAAAAATGGAAAATTATTGCGCATATTGTACCTAAGGGCTGTAATCACGTGATTGTTTAAAATGTGTGCAAAAACTAGGCGCGAATTTCAGCCACCGCTAAAAAAACTGAAATCTGTGTTTTAATGGAGGAATTCTCTCAAAACGTTTAATGTTAAAATAATTTCAAATATTTGTACGAGATAAGGTTTGTTTTTTAAACGTATGTCGCGAATATATTTTACAGTAGTAAAACTTCCAAATTTACATAAAACTATTTAAAACATGAAAGGAAATCCAATTAACTTACCAAAATGAAATAATTCACACTGAAAATTTTTGACACAGACTACGCCAAGATATCTATACAAAAACCGCACTGAAAACTTTTTGTTTTTAAAGATAAATCATAAAATTCCTATATTTTTACTTCAAACTCAGCAATTAAAAAATACTAAAATACTTAATGAGGTTTTGTATGAATGTGTTTCTGTAGCCCATGAGAGTGTTCTTGTGTGAAAGTGATTTAACTTTGTAAATCAGTTGGTTTTGTTTCTGTTATAAAACCGTTTTATGTAAATTTTGGTTTGGTATGCCATTACACAAAAACAATGAATGCTAGAAAATTTACATTATTGTAAATAGTAATCACAACGTATGTCTACAAAACAAGACGTATTCAGTGCTAATGTAAAAATTATTAAAAACCCTTAAAGTTTTGATTGAACTCCTTAAATAAAACTCCTGTTTTCAGTGCCACAAACATAGAATTTCGTAAAAAATATCCAGAAACCTTCCCACAATTCCACGATATTCCCTATCGGCAATGCATCAAACTCAAGGTAGATGCGCAAAGACTTAGTAAATCGATTTTCCTCTAAGTTCCTTACAATGTTCGTGGTACGTCTATAGCTAGTCTTCTTTGTCTCGTTTTTAATTATGCAGGCGACACCTAGCTGCTGTTATCTAGAAGCAAGTTTCCCGCAGTACTGATATCGGATTTCCCCTGCGGTTACAAACTTGGCGAGTTGTGGCAGTAGTATCAAGGATGAGTTACACGAGGTAAAAGCCTATCTTCTCGTCTTGTAACTTCGCCTACCTGCGCGTTGCAGACTCAGGCCATGTCTCAATTCTCTCTCTCTCTCTCTCTCTCTCTCTCTCTCTCGCGACCACGTCATATTGACGTCAAAGAGAGTGAGCTCTCCGGCCGTCTCAATTTGTCGGCGAGAGTGCGAAAAAGCGTGAGAACGAAACGGTTCAATTTACTATGAACATCCTTAGGTATATTTGTAAAGTTATCGGCGCAAAAGTGGTAGTTCACATACGTTGAACACTCTGGCCTAGTCATTTATGAGAATTGACTGTCGGTACACCACATACGTAAAATCGCGCCAATTGGAAACATAAAGGTTTTAACCAGACGCACGTTTTACGTTCGATTAAGTATGACTGATACCGATTAGATACCGACGAGAAAAATGTTTGATAGGAAATTTTTGATCAACAATATTACTTAAGTTGATAAGTAATACTACATAAATCTTACTGTCATTCAAGTTAGCCGAGGGGTATGGTGCAGGAGCACACATATTGGACTCTAAACTTTAATAGTTAGCAATGAATCACTTCGGTCAATTCTGAACCAGTGAACCCGTGCTGATGGTTACAGTAACTAAATGCCACTGGCTAAATAAAAAGTAATTGACAGTTATTCTCTCGGTGAATTTCACTTGCTAGTTAACGGATTTTTTTGTGAATTTTACAGATTTATCAGCCAGAAACAGATTGTTAAACTGGAATTTCATTAATAACATTATAACTGATTGTTATCACTTATACGGATTTAGAGTGTATGTGTTTTTTTTTTATTTAAAAATGTGTTTGGTGCGGTTCACAGAATTATCGTAAGAATGTTGTGGATTTAAATGTACCATAGTTGGATCGGACAGTAAAATTATAGACGGAATTAAAAACGCACACCACACAACAAATATTTAAAACACAGTAAAAAACTTTTTCTTTTTCAGTAACATATGCGTCTTACAAAATTGTTGTAAATTTTCTCGAAAATGAACATGATACTTGTCTGACTCCCAAGAAAATTCCATTTCAACTGGAATGTATGCAGGGACCAGAGTTTTCCACTGTGGCCGCATACACCCTCTCAAACCCTTGTAACAAAGCTTATGCTAATGCGCGTTCCGTTTGAATCATTCATGAAACCCCAGCGTAACTCGGGCATTCGCTAAATACCGTGCTTCAAGCCGGAAATGATATGTGAGTGGAATTCTAAGTCTGTCGAAAAAAAATGAGAAATGCGCGCCGAAACATACGCGAATAAGTATTTTTCACTTCAGAGAGTAAAATATTTTCAGTGCCTGTTGCCAGGCAAACGAGTCTTTTTTTATCGTCAGGTATAAATATGCTATTTCATATAAAAAATTAAAAAAGGAACTTCATATGCATAATTTGCATATGAACCCAGCAATTTGAATATTAATTGAATGTTAATCATCCCGCGAAACTGTACATACGTTATTACTCGAACGCCGCTGGCATATATTATTAGAAGATGAATAATGAAAAACATGCGTTTGTAAAGGTTTTATTAATAAATAAAAATAGCTTATCGAACTGATTTTAGGTATTATAATACCAAATCGTATTATTGTCATAATTTAATTAGCGCATGTATACCAGTCTCTATACCCATGACATAAATATTTACATGATACATAAGAAACATTCATTTAATATTGAGTAGAAATTTTTATGCTAACACGACACTTAACTTACTTGACTATTTCTACCGCTATTTGCTTCGTGAATTACAGTACTGTTACGCAACGTATGTTTCGATTTTTTTAATCAACTAGAAACAAAACTGAAGCAGATAAAATTAAATCGTACTCCAAAAGAAAAGTGATTATAGTGTGGTGAATTGTAAACAATTCGATATCGCCGTTTAATATTGTGTTTAAGTATTACGAATCTGAAATTAAGATAAATATTGGTCTTTTGACATTTGTAACCACATTTTATCTTCTAATGTTACGTATGCACGAATTTGTCAAAATAAAATCCAAATGAGATCAAGTTTCGTCTTTGTCATAATATTTGTTGATTCGGTTTGGCTTCATTCTTCATATACTAATTCTTCGGTTCAAAAATTAGCTGACTGATTTTGACCAATTTCAAGGTATTTATTTTAAAAATGTGTTTTTTATGGACCAAAGAAAACAAAAATTTAACATTACTGTGGGCGACATTAGTTGTGAAGATAATTTAACTCAGGAAACGTGTTTTTAAGCAATTATATTTCTGGTATTAGCGTGAAATATCACAGTTTTCTAAACGTTTAACAAATAATGGATACATGTCATAAACATTATAGTTAACATTTCAATGAAAATTTTTTTCGTGGGATCATGCGGATGGTGTAAGTACGTATTTTTGTTAATTTTACAAGAGCAAAAATATTTGCTGAATTAAGAAACAGCCTTGTAATTTTGAACGACTTAATTTCCATTTTCGTGGTGGATTTTCTCGAGGTGTTCCTATTTACTTTGTCTTTTAAAGTCTACACTCTGTAATTTTTATAGCTTTAAGGATAACCTTATTTAAAGATGACCATTTAAAAATTTCACAAAGTAGTGTAAGCAAATGTAAACATTGATCTTTGGGTTCCTGGTGTTACGAGCTGTCCAAAAATGTCTTATTTCGCTAATCTTCATAAATTCTTAACATAATTACATAAGGCACTTGGCTATAGGACCTGTACTTCGTAGTATAATATCGTAGGCAACGAAATAACGGGCAAGGCGTGCCAACTTGTTTTCTAGTTGATTATCCCATGTGTAAATCATGCCGGACGATGACACGCCAGTATTTTTTTATGTTACGTCGAGTAAACGTAGACTCAAGTTTTAACTACTAAAGACTTCAACCCGCGTCAGTGTCACCCGATCGCTTCTGTACCATCATTCCACAGGCGATAAAGAAACTTTGATTTACAGTAGGCAGTGAACAATAGCCTTAAAATATATTGTGGCTTACATAGTAATATACTTTAAGATTGAAAATTCGCAGCCGTCTGAGATGTATTTATTTTTTGGTTCCTGTCGTTGACAATTTTAACTTGTTATCAGACTATTCAGTCCAATTTTATCACTGGTGATGATTTTCCTGCAATTTAAATTGATAAAAAAATCAATCTTTTTTATATATTGTAACAA
>PNEQ01031348.1:0-91241 GCA_003012365.1 Medauroidea extradentata
ACTTGAAAACCAGTAAATATAATGAAACGGAAAAAATCTCATCAAAACTACACGTCACCGTCTACGGCTTGAAGCATATACAAACACATTATAAAATATTTCTGTGTTTAAAATAAATTTCTAAAAGTACCAAAAAAAATTTAAATTTTGAAATTTTTTATTTAACATAAACATTTTTTGTAACGGGTTTTAAATGCTAAAGGCCATAGACAGTAACGTGTAGTTTTGATATGATTTTTTTCATTTCTTTATTTTAACTGGTTTTCAAGTTTTGTATGAAGTAAAAATACGCAAATTTTGACTTTGAAGTGCCATTACGGGAAAACTAGATGAGCTAATTTTTTTCCGTTACAGGTATATGTACTCTCAAGTAATTTGTACAAAACTAACACTATTTCATACAAATATAAAATTATGTTTTTTCCCCACTTGAACAACCTTAAGGCCGCGATCTACCGCAATTTTATCATCATTGTTTTATTTTTTATTTGTACTACATATTTTTTTTCTTATTTTAAATACAAAATGTGACTGAATTTGGCTCTTATGAAATTTTTTTTATCTCTCATAGTTTTCTTGTAATGACTTGTTAAAGTCATATTTTGCATGTTTCCGTTTTAACTACCACACTAAAACCAACTGATATACCAAACTGAAAAAAATCACAGTGGATAAACACATTGCAGGCTACAATGGCATGCTCATAAAATTAAAAAATTAAAAATTATTTGTATTTAAAAAAAAATATATTGAATTTTTAAAATTTTTATTTTCTGTTTCAGCATTCTTTTTAAAATTCAAATAATTTTTAATTTTTTAATTTAATGAGCATGCCATTGTAGCCTGCAATGTATTTATCCACTGTGATTTTTTTCAGTTTGGTAGATCAGTTGATTTTAGTGTGGTCGTTAAAACGGAAACATGCAAAATATGACTTTAACAAGCCATTACGCGAAAACAATGAGAGATTAAAAAAATTTCATAAGAGCCAAATTTAGTCACATTTTGTGTCTAAAATAAGAAAAAAAATATGTAGTATAAATAAAAAATAAAACAATGATGAAGAAAATTGCGGTAGATCACGTCCTTTGACCCCACAAAACTCATATATAATGGCAGCAATTTGTCTTTGTTTGGTATTGTTGATGGAGCAGACGATAACAACACAAATTTTTCTTAGCCAAACGATGACATATATTTTTAAGTGCGTGGAATGCCCAACATGTTGCAGAAGAATTTGATCTTATTTAGTGGGTTTAGTGTGGTAAGTGAACTGCTGAAGCCGCAGTAAGAATATTTCAGCCTGCATCCACGCACTGGCAACAATTGTTTTTTTTTTGGAGCTTATTGTGTAACTTCTCAGGCGATATCCATACGAATGTAGTTACTGGATAACTATCTTTACGACGATAATTCGTATTACGTAACTAAAAATTGCTTCGTGGCTGTTATTCAAAGTCTCGTGATGTTCTTTCTATAAAGAACAGATCCCAGGGGAGAGAAAGTTCATGAAAATTGCAGACATTTTTTTTAGCTGCGCTGTACAGTTATCGTCGTTGGAGAACAAATTAAATTGAAATTTCACTTGGGAGATAGAAATACACTTTTTTATATTCCCTTAAAATATGTGGTTATGTTAGTAAATTATAGCTTTGTTTGTATTACCGTTTACAGCTGACCCAAACGACAAATTTAATACGGCATGTGTGCTGTTTTTTTTCTTTAGGTACAGTAATGCAGCATCAGTGTTCATATCTGCAACTTTGTATTAGAGAACGGTATATTAGAGACAAATGAAATTCTAATTGGAACTATGAAAAAGAAAGAAGTAGAATATATGATTTTAAATCAACTTTATGTTAAAAGTAATTAAAACACGCCATGGAAACTGAGAATATATAATTTAGTTAGACGTATAAATTTATTAGATTGAAGCCTACTGTGTTTCCATGCATATAGACATTTTTACTGATAGTAGTGTTTGAGAATACTATGTAGACAGTCACGAGTGACTACATGTATCACTGCTGCCTTGGAAAGACAGTCAGAGATCTCTACTACAGGTGAAGTGTGAGGATAGATTCCCTGTTGTTGCACTGTCAAGAGAGTCAGTAATGATGTGACACAGTGTCCTGCCGTCTATAAACACAGCTTCACTGCTGAAGTCAGGGCTCTTACTTGCCGCATACACTTCTGAGCCACCGCTGAGAAATGTTATACGCGCAAGCTGCCTTTTTGTAGCTCGTAGTTTTTTTGTAACTTAATTTATGGTTTTCACGATATTTTCCCTTGTCCAAAACGGTTTAATTGTTTCGAATGTACGTTTGAAGCAAGCCGAGACACCAAGACACCTATCGAAAATTTGTCAACATTTAATTATATTATTAAACTTGTCATCGTTGGGAACCAAAGCGTATGACTAATACCATTTCAGATTACTATGTCTATAGGTAAATAACACTTTATAACTTGGGTACATTACTCCTCTTTAGATTTAGGTGTAATTTCTTAATTTATAAAGAGATTATTTAAAAGGTATGAATCTATTTATAATTAGAATGGTTCTTAAATACACGGTGGTCATACTCTATAGGAATATTCCTCACAAAAATACACACACATACACACACTCACACACACATATATACACGACTTACCACCTAAAGTGCACCCAAAGTTCGTTACATCTCTTTGAATCATGACCATTTAACTGCATACTCTTGCAGATCGTACGCACGAAATAATTGCAACACTCTTATAAACAATAAATTGACATTGTTATACGAGCTGTCTGATGTTTAACATTAACACAACTTTATATCTATGGACAAACTGCCTAATGCCACATCACGGCGTTTTCTGGTTGTGTATCTTCAGCGTTTCTTCTCTGAGAGTGGTTGTGGATATTGAACAGATGGTACAGTCTTTGATACTTATCTTCACACGCTTCTTATTAACATGCTGATGAAAGAGTTACATCCCAACGTTGTTTACAAATAGATTTTCTTGTTATTGTTAAAACATCACACGTATCATAGAGCTTTTGTCTATTTAATTGTTTACCAGTGTCTTGCAGTTATTTTGTACATACGTTTAACAAAATGTGCAGTAAACTGGTTACACTTCAAAGAGCAATAATGCCCTTGGGATTCGATTTAAGTGGTAAGTTGTAATATGTTTTCATCTTACTTATTTCGGAAAGAATACACTTGCAGAGCATGTTCGTGTATTTATGAACCACTATGAATAATTTCACAGATTTTGTACTAAGCAACGGCCAACCGGAAACGTAGTGACAATAATCAGAACTACACGGTTTTACTCTTGAAACACCCGATTGCTCCCTAAACACGCAACTTGCTGTTATGTGGCACAGAAAAATCTGTCCGTCTAGATAGCAGAACTCCTACGTATTTGTAAACAATCAAGTGGGGTTACTGAATTTTAATTATTGTCAATAACTACAAACAACTTGATATGTGTCTGTAGGTACAATAATTTAACGCCGTATTAATCTTTCTAAACCACTATATGCTTGATACACATAAGAACTTTGTAAGTCATTGTTAGTACTATAATGTGGTGGTTGAAGTTTTATCCGAGAGATTCCGTCACCGCAAGAGATAAGAGTACCAGGTTTCACCCTGCTATCTACTACTGCCTAATGTTCCTTTATAATAAATTACATGCATTTATTTACTATCTTGTTAACTACAGTTATTATCTATGTGTGTACGAATGTTATGCAGTGAGACTTAGAGCAAGAAATATCCCAAACATCAGCAAATCTAACGAAATTTTAGTAGTGTTCGAAAAACGGTAAATACAAGACGTTAAAAAGGCTTGTTGCCGAGTTTTTTCAGACTGGTGCCAATAACTCAAATATTTTTTAACCAAAAGTTTTGAAAAAAAATTGAGTCAGTATGCAATCACACGATGCACAATACTGTGGACGCGTTTTTTAAAATATTGTACCATTCGCCAGCAAAAAAATAATTTCCTTAATTTTTGCTTATTTTCACGACAAAAAACGTGGTACTTTGGGCAATGAAATCTAAAAAACTGTCCAGTATAATTCTACAAAAAAAATAGCTACAAATTATAACATATAAATGTCAAAACTGTGCAGCGAAATTTTGATATGAGTATTAGTTAGCAATAAAAAATATTTTCGAAATGACTGCAAAACTATGTAACAAGACGTTAACTTAACCAACTTGCTTAACGTCTAACGCTACTTCACAAAAACTGAAACCTTTTCTGAACATATTTTCTTCTGGACAGAAATTCGAGGAATAACATGTTGCAGCAGTATGAAAAATAAATAAACGTATTTATTATTACGTTTCATTTCTGGCCCTAAAGAAATGCTAAAGGTAAATTAGCACTAAGTACTTTTATTAAAATTTGAGAGTTTCTTTGGATAAAAACTCTGCAAACTTGAAAATGTATATACGTAAGTGAATGTATGTGTGCCTGTAACGTATGTGCTCGAATGATATGCATAGGATTGTGCTGTAACTTAGGTGTGGTGTTAAGCGTGTGTCCCAGAAAAAAAAAACTTTTGGTAAGAGGAGTGCGTGGATGGATGAGAAAAATGGGGTAGAGGGTCAGTACGGGATGCCCAAAAAATGTAGTAAAAAAATGTGAGTTGTGTGTGAATCCGCTAAGGTTTCTGCCAAATACAACTTATTTAGTGGTTGATTATTGGATTGTTGAGGGAGATGCGGACGGTGAGGCAAAATGGAGTAGAGGGACTTAATGGGGGTCTTGTGATCACCGTCTTAGAAATTAAAGTCTGGTCACTAGGCTTTTATAAATGATGTTAAGTTAACCCTCTTATGGCTGACAGTGCTTATATTATTGATGTGTTTCAACATTGCAATATTAGTCAAGTGTGGTTAATTTGACTGCAGGAGTGTGACATTGACCTACTCAAGACATTTGGTTTGGGATATATATATATAGTTAAGTATTTATAGCTTTAAGTCATATTCATTTAGATAGTGTTTGCCATTTATTCACCAAATGAAGCCAGATGAAATATTTTGAGTAGTACAAAGTTACCCTTGCAGTCAAGGTATCCACATTTGACGGTACCATCTTACTAATAGTGCCTCGGACACGACAGTAATGTAAGAACTCACCACTGTACTATTACCACCAATCAGTCATATGAGGGTAATGTTTCAACATAGTGTTCAGACCTATCTGTCTATTGCCGTGGTTGTGATGTATTTGAAGTCACGGTTTTGTGTGTCACCTCATGGCTCCTATACTTTGGCGGTAATGCAAGATCATACTGGTGCACACTTTAAATAATATAAACCTACATGATGTAATTGCAATTATGCTGTGTGAACAGTTGCAATTGATTAGCTGTTAAATACATTGTACCACGGATTTGATTACAAACTCACCGCACTGTGAAATGTTAATGAACTGGTCGTCACTTTGAAGTGACGTCTTCACATATCTTCCATATGTTTTTATAGTTTCGTCATCACACTCCTAGTGGCAGAACAATTAAATCATGATTTATATTCGTTCAAACCACAGCAGTCTTGAAGCAGGGTCACTCGTTTATTTTGTCTCTGTTCTAAAATAAGTTCTTGGGTTTTATGTAAGTGTATACGTAGGGCTACGTATGTCTTTATATATTATAGGACTCTTAAATCACTTATTTATAGGATATATAACTGCACATACAGGGAAATACTTGTTTTGTACCATACCTGGATAGACAGGGCTCTTGAATTTTCTCGTTATACGAGTATTATAGTTCACGATTCCAGATTATTCCATGGTAGTTACAAGTATTGCTTGTTTTTTATTAAAAGGCAATGGGTGATATTTGTAATTTTTTATATGTTGTCAAATTATGTTCAGTTATAAAACCAATATTGCATGTTAAGGTAGTTAGCTGCGTCTGTGTTGCCATATGTTTCGTGTAAATATTGCTAACAAAATCTCGAAGTTAAGACGAAGACACATATTCAATGGTTTCCTTAGAGAACAAACTTTTCACCCTGGTGTCCTGACCTGTTCATTTAAGGCAACATAAGGAACACCGTATGTATGTATATGTATGTATGCATGTGTGTATATATATATATATATATATATATATATATATATATATATATATATATATAGAGAGAGAGAGAGAGAGAGAGAGAGAGAAAGAGACTGTGCATGGCAAATTGAACACTTTTGAAGGCCTGATACTTTTATATTTTCAGCCAATTTGTGTTTTATTGCAACTGGTTAACACAAACATAGAAGTATTAATAAAATCACAGTGATTACATCTGACCGTACTCATGTTGTAACATCTTGAGGTCCGGTGAAATATATATTTGTATATTATTAGTATTGATAAAATGTCTGTAAAAGTAATCACTCTACTTTGAAAAGCACGTGAGAGCACGGCAGTAGCAAGAAAACAAGTGGGATGTGCTCGAGTATACACATTACGCCCAAGTCATGCGCGCTCTTTGATCAGTTCGCGGTAAACTCACCGTCTCTTCTTACTACAGCGTTGCGACCTCGGAGTTCTCCCTCCCCTCTCCCTACAACCGTCGAAGCCTTGCAGGTTCGCCTCCAGGCAGCGCCGATGTTGGAATGACTTCCAGCCATGTTCCTGGAAAACGATACACCTTCCCTTGCCTGCGTCTTTGAAGTATGAGATACGCCGTCTCACCAATGTACACGCCCCACTCAATTTGTTTACTCTAATTAGCAATTAACGTATGCAGATTCCGTGCTACCGCTCCTTGAGGCTTCTGTATCAGAACCACTCTGTTCCCACTGCTAACATCTTAACGTTAAGAGGGCGCGGTACACAATTCAACGCTAAAAGCATTAATCTATAACTGTAGGTTTCTTGAAGCCAATTTGAAAAAGTTAAACAATAGTAATCCTAGACAATAGTTTTAGCCAACGTTTTAAACAAAGTTGTTTCCAGTGTTACGAACTTCTGAGGCACAATCTCTGACGCTGAGTTCTTGCGCATTTAACCGCGGCGCAAGAGATCACGCGTAACGAATTATTAATTCTGGATAAATATTTACTCATAAATTTGGAAAATACCACTATCTAGGATTGTAATTGAGTGGCTTCGATAATAGAGTAGAAATCAATTTATGTTTTCAGCGTTTATTTATCTACCACGCACTGCCATAGAGGCAATATAAATAGTTAAACACACTTATTACCAGTGCACTTATTTTAAGTCTCATTTAAATACGTTTCTGTGTTAAATTTCTTAGAGAATATATATTATAAAACTGTCGTATTTTGTGAAAAATATACATTTTCAAATTATTATATTAAAAACTATAATTAGTAATGTTTTTCTCATGTCCATATTCTTCCAGTAATTGTTGTTATGAAGAGTGCGTCTTAAAATATGTAGCTATTTAGAGGTAATAGATTTTACCATAGTGTTAATTTATACTCTGTTGCTATAAGCCTAGAAGGTAAATCTCTGTTATGTTCTTTTCACCGCACATTGAGATTTGTGAAATCTGACTTCGAGAAAAATGACTCAGTACCTGCACAAACACTATGTAACCCACAGTAATTGTAAACTCAGTACCTGGACAAACACTATGTAACCCATAGTAATTGTAAACTCACGGTTAAATGTTTAACGAATTAAGAGCAGAACAATCTCAAACGTTCACGTTGTACTGCGAATGTAATGTTTTTATTTTCTGTAGACATTTGAAAAACCAAATTCCTCACTTAAAACTGGAGACGAGACATAGCGAACGAGGAACAAAGGTAGGACTAATTTAATTTGGAATAAATACTCCCAACCATATTAACGCTCAATCACATTACGAAGTAGGATTCATGGGTTGAAAATTTTGTTGAGATAATTTTTCGTCGGAATTATGAAGAAGACAGCAAAATGACGTTCGGAAAGTATTTATTTACATACAAATATTTAGTATTTTTGTTAGATAATTTTTTTAACCTGCAGTTTTCTTACATTCAAACGATTATAACTTCAAAATAACAAAAAATTTAATTTTATATCGTGACTGTTTCTTCTTCAATGATTAAAATTAATATTAAAAAAAAAAAAAAAAAAAACAAGACTCTATACTATACGGTACAAATTTTTTCTCAATTTCTGTTACCGCTAATACATTTATTTATATCAAACTCAAAACAAAATTTAAGTGTAGATTTTAACGTGCCATGAATATGTGAAAAATACAGGAATTTCGGTGTGGCTGATACAGTGTTTTCGTATCCAACTTCTGGAAACGCTTTTATAGTAAAGGTTACATGTTACTGCCAATGTAACTCAGAAGTACAGCTGTACTCTCCTTCCCCATTCTGCCATTCTCCCCTATATATTGTCAGAATCCTTCGCGGACGTACGCACAGCAACTAATAACATGAACGATATAGGAATTCTTACGTTACAAACATACAGGCAGACATTACTTTCTGGATACATATGTTGTTGCATTGTGAGTGTTCTACTTCTTAGCAAAATAAAGTTCATATTACATAATAGGCTGTTGATCGTAAAGTGATCACTACTTAAAATCTTATTATGTTTTTCTTTTCAATCGATTATATAATTCTGCCACACGTTAATGTAAACACTTCATTTAAAGTAGATAACAAAGAATATGGAAGATGGTCTTGGCTTCCGGTCTGGAGATATGTCTAGTTGGTTGTTGTAACCGACGTTCTTTCGAACATTTCAGTTGGCTTTCAGGGTCTCAAGGCGACTGAAAGTTTTGAGCTAAGCGAGGCCCTTTTGAAGTTGAGTCCAGGCCATGCTTGAATGTTGGCTGTTCAGGCAGTCAATGGGCTTCTTTTGCTCAGATCTGTTTGACCATAGATTTTTTTGTTTCTTTATCCAGTTGATACAGTCGTATTTCAGAATTATTGTTGAATTATGAAGTTGTTTACAACCAATTCCGGCTTATTCTTGTGTTTTCCCCATCGTAGTTTGTCTGTTTGTGTAATTGTGGGGTAACAGCGACTGTGCAACGTTTGCTTGCAATGACGCACGTCACATGAGGATTCAGTGTGTCAACACTGCCACTGAATGTCAACACTGCCACTGAAAGAATCATTCAAAGCTCAGATTGCTCCAGAAGGAATATTGGCCTCCTACCCTGGTGGGATGTACGGAGGGAGGAAGGTAGAGGGTGGAATGCAGTTGTTACGACATCCTCGGCTTCTCCTGCTGGTTTATTCACAAGTGTTCCTACTGGGCGTCATTTTGGGCGTACCTCCGCTACCACTCGATAAACTCTCTTTCTGCCTCCCTCACCAGCCCTTACCACTCCGCTACCTTCACCCTCTATGGCCTGCCCTGCTGTTGGCTTCTCTGCCAAGTGAGGAGCCTGTTTGAGTGAACCTATCACCACTTCCTTTATCATTCATTGCTCCCTTACCGTGATTTCGGTTGTAGTATTTACTTTGTTATTTACAACCAGAGTTCTAGAGTGATTGTGAGTGAGTTTTGTCAGCGTGATGCGAGGTGAGTATGGAGCAGTGCCGGAATGAAGGGGCGGGGGAAACTGGATATCCCCGAGAAAAACCACTGACTAATGGCATCTTCCGGCACGATTCCCACATGCGAGAATCCGGGGCCTGACCCCGCCGGGAATCGAACCCGGATCGCTTTGGTGGGAGGCGAGAGGTCTGACCCCTCGACCACCGAGGCCCCGGAACGTTATAGAAAACATGTGTATTGCAATACGTAACTTTCAATACTATGTGACGTGAAAGGTTCTTATGAACCTTTAACAACAAAGCCATTGGCCTTACAGACGATGAGGGGGAAGTGTTAATTACTAGCCTTACATTTAAATGTGTCGCCTGAATTGTACAATGTCTTTGCAATTTATTGTACTTCCTTTAATGACTAGAATGATGGAATATTTGATTTAAAAATAACGTTCAGTCGCTTGGTTTCACTATGGCCAACACTGACTTACACAGTATTTTTAACGAAATATCAGTAGACAGGAAATTATGTCTTTTGTTTGCATAGAATGTCATAACAGTCCAAAAATCATTCTAATGCAACAGTAATCCTTACGAGAAATCAAATTTTACCACCGAATAGCCAAATTTGATCTCCAATAGTTTCTTAAAGTTGACGTCATAAAACTTCGTTGTTACAACAGCTTTGCAGAAACATAACGAGGAACTTCGCAGGAGGGTTTGTACTAGCTGCTAGCGCACGGCGTAAATCACAAAGTTCTGGATTCAGGGCACTGAACGGGCCCTTAACTATTACTTTATCTGTTTTAGTCTATTTCTCAAAGGCAACATTTGGCTTATGAGACACCTCATTTAAAACTATTTGCACTATGTAATTTATCGGGACCTATACAATAGTTTCAAACCGAATTTTGCATTTAGAAAACTCACTATCCAAACCTTGTGTTTTGTACGGTACCGCTAATTTGCAATTTACGACATAAACAGTATTTATGAAATGTTTTGAGGACGACTGAACCAACAGAAAAAATTACTACACTACGATAATTTATCATCCAAGGTGTGATGTAGTCTTCATTGTTGTATTCACACTGTTTTATAATATATCATTGCTTGAATAAGTTAATATTTTATGTTATATTTCAAGATCAACGTGGTAGATAGTTATTTTTTTGAGTTATTCACCAACATTGACTTAACAAACTGAAAAAAAAATCACAGTGAATGAAGACGTCACATACCACAATGTCACGTTCAAAAACTAAGAATAAAAAAAATAGTATTTAAATAAATATGCTGAAATTTAAAATAAAAATTTAAAAAATCCAATAATCTTTTAAATAAATACAAATAAATTTTATTTTGTGGTTTAAAATACCTACAACATCGTTTTTCACTGTGAATTTTTTTCAGTTTGTTCAGTGAGTTATTTTTAGTGTCGTCCTTAAAACGAAAGCATGAAAATTTTGGTTTTAACGAGCCATTACGCAAAAACTATGCGAGATAAAAAAAAATTTAGAAGGAAATGTAAGTCTCATTTTGTGTCTAAAACAAGGATATAATAATGGGTACAAATATAAAAATAATAAAAAAAAATGGTGATGAAAATTGCGGTAGACCACGCCCTTAACATGCAGCAGTCTGAACAAACGGCATTTGCTTATTTTGAGTGGATTTCATAGTATTTTTCCATCGTGGTCTGTAAAATATGTGTGACAAGTTTAGTAGTTTAATTTTTAAAATTTTCTCTAAACACGTTTCAACGCAGTGTATACGCCAGAAAAGCTACTTACTTAATAGAAAAAGGCTACTTTAAAATCTTAACATTTTGTCTCTAAATTTTATTTAAAAACAGCCAGTGCAGTGTCTTCTTAATATTGGCATTTATACAAGTAACAGTGTAAGTAAGAATTGTTGAAGTGGATATAGTGTGTACTTTTGACATTGTCATTGTTCAGTTGCTTGTATGTAAATTCATCGTTCCGTATTTAGACTCAGCTGTTATCTGGTAGACGACATTAATTGCAATGAAGCCTTAAAGTGTACTAAAATGTTGGGATTTTATTTCATATGAAGGTTTCCATTCGGAAAATTTCAATGTATGATCTGAAGTAGAAGGTTTAACGAAAAACGGAAAACACCTTTAAGACATTCCGGAAGTAATGGAACATCTTGGGTATGTTTGTCCACTTAACTTAATGTTGGCGTTGCTGTAGAAAATAAAACACAACGTTGTAAGTAATATGTATTCCATTGTGCGTATTTATTACAGGACATGACCGAACCTCCGCTATTCGCTATTGTAGACGCAACCCGAAGAATACAACCGTAGGCTAACAAAACTTGAGACAATTTGAGCGGCAGTTCCATCACTGTTATATTTGTTAGGAAGTTACCCCCTTAACATCACAGTAGTCTGTTCTAACAGCGACTGGAGACTTAAAATAAAAGCAAAGTGTAATAAAACACTTTCCACTTCACGCTGAGACTTATTGCCTTTTCACAATGAATAGAAAAGTGTTTAGCAATATTTATGTTCTCTTGCTGTCCTATGAAGTACAAACTACACAATACGTTTTCATTTTTAACGGATACTTATGTTCTAGAATAAATAGACTCTGACTTTATGCAGTTTTAGTTATGAATATATATATTCTAAATAAAATACGAGTAGTACATCTATGATCCTTTTGGGACAGGAGTCCGAAAGTGGTGTTATATGGTGCAACCGTGATCTTGAACCCAATAACCATATTTCCTTTTTTCCCATTAAAATATTCTCTTTTCCTCTCAATGGAATAATTATCCAGATTGTTGGATATGTATCCAGACTAATAATGCACATGTTACCAGATCGTGATGTATCGAGATTATTGAATATATATCCAAACGGCTGAAAATGTATCCCGATCGTAATGTATCTCGATCGTAATGTATCCAGCTGATGGAACATAATATGACTCGAGATTTTTGTGAAGACGAGAAGAAGTTTGGAAGTGAGCAAAACGAAGAACGTGAAGAGATTGGCTTAAAATGAGGTGTAACTGTGATGTCTGATAGTGTACTCGTAATGAGTGGGCTGTGGATGACTGTTAGTGTATGCATTGTGTATGTTGGAACAGCATAGTGCACTTTTTAAAGTTGGTGTACGGTTGTGCGTGGAAAGGAGACGATTTTAGTTGATTTGTAGAAAAAGTTGACTGAAAAAAATTATGAACATATTTCACAGTCCTGACGAAAGGGAAATTTTGTTAGTTGTGTACAAGAAAGTGGGCAAAAATGTGACAATAATTTAAACATCTTCACAAGTTATAACTAATTAAAGTTTGAATGGTTACTAGTCTCGAAAAATGTACAGTCTTAATTAACACAAGAGAAACTATATTGAAAAAAAAAAAACAGGAAAGTAATAAAAATATCTGTATAACATAATATGCTTCAAATAAAACAGAGAAGGAGGTAGTGGTGAAAGAACGAACTATACAAGTAAAATATAAGTAACAACATGTGTTCGAAACCTTAATTATAAAAAATCTCAGAAACTTACAGAAAATTGTAGCTATTCTGAGTCATATTAGAGGTAGAGGAAGTGTAAGAAAGAGATTTTGGAAGGAAAAAAATGGTTTTCAGTGGAATAATTGTGAGATCATGAAAGGTGAAGAAATAATCTTGAAACGTGTTGGCAGGAACTGGTTGTCCACAAATGTTTACTAATAAATAACGGAGTTTCTCATACAGAAAAGACAATCTGAAATTTATTATCGTTTAAGAAGGTTACATGTGTAAATAATAAAAACAAAATTTTAATTAAGAAAATAAGTATATACATTAGACAGAGACATGTAAATTAGAAAACATTTTCAAAATATATAGGAAAACATATAAATAAGAATGTGAGAAAATAAAATGTTAAGAAATACATTTATATACATAAACTGACGGTTACTTTAGCTTTCAATCAGTGACATACGATTCGGTGTTTACCTGCCATCTTTAAAAATATATCAGGATCATGCATTGTTTGCACGTTAACCAAGGGAATATTTTGTTGTGTTGAGAGAAAAAGGGAAGATTTTAGGGACAAAAGGGAAATTCTGGGTGAAGAAAATGAAGACATCGTTGTTCGAGTAAGGGTAGTCGGCACTAGCTAGCACCAAATAATCATATTACCGATACATAACTAAGCACATTAAAACTTTATTGCTTATAAATAGTGCGACGGAATTAGAAATATGTCTCGAAGTATGTGAATTAATTTGTGGAAAATATAATACTCGTAAAAAAAATTTATCAGATAGATTTTTACTGTATATGTATAACTGTGTGGCGGTTGATCCTTGCAGCACTACGAAATTTGTGTTATTTTTCCTTTAGTTTCACATACTTCTATTTGCAACTCTGCCTTTTCAATTATAGACAGTGCTACAATAAATTCATTATTTAAAAATACCGAAATATTTACCATATTCGTTTAAGCATTTCTGTTTTTGATATAAAAGAAAGAAGATTGATTAAGTTCCTATGCTATGTGTTTTTCTTACGACACAAGAAAAACTGCTGAGATATGGTTTATTGGTTCTCCAATTTTGACAGCATTATCGACTCTAACCTGTGCTGATGGATACCTCCTGAAGAGCCTTCCGTATCCTACGATGAAAGGATGTTGGCTTAAAGTACTTTCCTGTACTCCTCCAGGTATTTATTATGCCAAGTTACATCATTTCCTCAGACCACTTCGCCGTCCCTCGTCTTCTTCTCTCCCACCTTTCTTCTAGCGGGGAAGGCCGTTAAATTGCCACGACGCACCCTTCCTCTCCCAGCACGTGTTGCAGGCGTCTGTACAGCTCGCGTCGGGACGCTCCTGCCGAGGGCTAATGAAAAACTCGCACTTCAATTATGTTCGCGCACAAAAAAAATGGTGGAGTCGCTGGGTATGGATGCGGCTGACGGAGACAGAGACAACGGAGCGAGAAGAACAGAGAACTTCCCCCCTCCTCCGTGTAAATGGGAGGATGACGAGCCAGATATCAGTTAGAAGGGGAGGGGGAGGAGAGGAGGCGACGAAGGGGTGTGTGAGAGAGAGGAGGGAGAAGGGAAGAGGATGACTCGCTGCGCTGGGCACGTGAAGAATAACAGACGATAGAGAAAGTGCGGGGACAGGGGAGGCAGCAATGGCCTGGTTTGCTCAGGGCAAAGAAGCTCGACGGAATGAAGAGCAAGGTAACGAGAAGGAGACGAGAGTAATTATATGCGCGCAAAGAAGAGGTGGCGAATATTACAGCCCTTCGCAACCGCTACTCAACTGCTTGCCTGGTACAGTGCACAGCATGTGCATTCTTGAAATGGGGAGCAGGAAATGGCAAGAGGAAAATCTCTTGTAATTGGTACCTATGCAGCTCTTGATTATTTAAACTCATTATGAGGAACATTTAAAATTCACAGATATTAACATTTCTTGCTCTTACAGATTTATGATTTCACAGTGAAATGTGGCTTGGAATTATTTATACAAAAAAGTTACCTGTATTACTAATATACCTACTTCAATCAATGTCGGCAAATTTTTGATGCAGTTATAAATATTTATGAGGTAGGTACCTCACCATATAGGTAACAGTCGTATCATTTCAAATCAGAAACATACTGGCAACAATCACAAAGACAATTATACATTAACTATGACTTTAAAGAGCTGTTATGATGTAAGCAGACACCTAATATTATATTAACCCTCTCACTAATCAAACAATTTTTCAATTCAGCTTAAACCATTAGCCTAATAGATTCTTACAATAATAGTGACAATCGTTATAGCAAGCATTTAGAGGTGAAAATGTTCACCGCAACACTTTCATAACCAGTAAATAATCTGTGATAAATACGACAGTCATTTTTTCGGATGAAGTATTGCCTAAAATACCATTGAGAATCAGATTTGGTTGTGGTTTGGAGCACGTCCAAAATAAATGGTAACCAAAGTCCGGTAAATTATTTTTCGCAATATGTCGTGATGATTAAATGTTTGCAATTATAGTGATAACATAGCACCTGCTGCAAATTTATACCTAATTATTATAATTACGTGTTCTAATATTTTCTAAGGACCTTAGTCGAAAACAATTTAGTTTTGAACGAAAGAGTAAGGCTAACCTTCAAAATGTAATATATTTTTCGACGTCATTAGAAAAATAGGAATCTATCTTATGATTTCTTAACGAATAAAGATTTCCTCCACGGAGTAATTAATTTAGCAAACTCAGATGATATTGCCTTAATCTGCCTTACAGTTTGCATGTAATATTTTTACATTCACTCTCTTCGCATTAAACGTTTGCACGGATAACACGTAAACTTGTAATTTTATGCCATCAGGAATGTTGTTTAAATGCTTTAAGAAAATTGTAGTTAATGCTCTTTCGAACTACATGACAATCTTATTACAACAGACAGGCTGATTGTATTTAAACAACAGAATATTCTGACAGAAATATTTCCTCGTTTCAATTTTGATTATATGAATTTAACAGCTCACACACACACACACACTCTCTCTCTCTCTCTCTCTCTCTCTCTCTCTCTCTCTCTCTCTCTCTACATATATATATATATATATATATATATATATACATACATACATACAGGGTGAGTCAGGGCGGACTGTGTTAATATCGTGTGGTGACAGCTAACAGAAAACCATGTCGAAATGCGTTTTCAGCGTTTTCAATTTGTCCGTAAAGTGAAAAATGTGGGAGTAAAGCTACCCTGAAAATAGAATATCAAATTTAGAATTTAATTAAAAATTAAAAAAAGTAATTAATATTAAATAACGAAACGTTGTACAGTGCCATATAAATGACTTTACTTCATTCTCAGTAATTTAGTTTGGTAATATCATTGACCCATCACTGTTCAAATGGGGCACGACACTTTTCTTCTGCTTGTAACTGCTGAAAATTTCACTGTACTTCATGTTGTACCACACAGTATTAAAAAGGCGAAAAATGTTCGTCTTGCAGAAAGTTGCTAGAGTTAGTAATTTTCGAGAATATCAAATGTAAATTAATGAAGTTTTTTAATACCTGAAACATACGCAGGCACTGCGACTTTCTTGCGAGGCGTGTAACCAAACTAACAGGCGTGTTACAATGTTATTGCAACGGATTTATCATCTGAGATTTGTTACACGGATGGAGTAAAAGTAGGTGCATAGTACTGGAAAGCTGTTTGACTCTGTGGGAAAGGAAACCGCACTATTAAAATAAAACCTATAAGTGAAGGGCAATATTCACCAAGTTTTACAAAGTCTTACATCCAGGTAACCCATTTGAAACTACTGACAATAAATTATAAACTGTCTACATAATTACAAACTGGCTTATTTTGTAATATCACTAATAAAATATTATGCATCACTGCATGGGGCATCTACTTTGTGTAGTTGTTAGGACGCACTCATTGGACTAAAGCGATTTACGTTCAATTATCAGAAGGGTTTCATGAATGTACGATTTTGTAAAACTTGTTGAACATTGCCGTTCACTTATATGTTTTATATTAATAGTGCAGTCTCCTTGCACACAGAGTGCAGTGCAACTGCTTTACAGGACTATGCATCTACTTTTATATGGTCCGTGTAACAAATCTTAACCGTAGAAACAATATTGCAACACGCCTATTAGTTAGGTTACACGCCTTGTGAGGAAGTCGCTGTGCCTGCATATGTTTCAGGCGTTACAAAAATTACATTAATCTTACATTTGATTGTCTCGTAAACCACTAACTCTAACAATTTTCGAGAAGACAACCTTTATTTATTAGTCTTCCTCGTTTGTTTACTATTCTGTAGTAGAATATGAAGTGCAGTGAAGTGTTCTGAAGCTAGAGGCAGAAGAAGTGTCGTACCCTATTTGAACAATGATGGGCCATTGACGTTACCTAACTAAATTACTGAAAATGAAGTAAAGTTATTTATAAGGTACTGTACAAAGTTTCGTTATTAAATATAAAGTATTTCTTTTATTTTTTAGTTAAAACGTAATTTGATAGTCCCTTTTTAGGGTAGCATTACTCCCACAATCCCCGCCCTATCTCGATAAGAAATGTAACTTTTTCTCCTGCCATAATGTTGGTACTCGTTCGAAGGTTAACCTATTTTTGTTGTTGATACCTAGGCATCGCATGAGTGCATATTCCAAGACATTTATGGTATTCACGGCACGCGCTTGGAATGCACTTGGAGACTCAGTGAGGCAGAAATATACCGAGTCTTCCTGTTTCAAAAAATCTGTGCCGAACTCTCTTAGACAATATCATTATCTGGCTTCAACAGTGGATGATGACATATATCTATGTATGACTGTGTGAGTGTATGTTATAGTTCATGTTTTCATTTTTTGTTTTTTTTATTGTTTTGTGATTTAAAATTTTTCTTCTTTCTTTCTAATTTTTTTGAATTTTACTGTTGCGACGCTATTAATTAATTTAGCGATGTAAATTCATTGTTCATTTTCTTCTCCTGTTAAATGTTGAAATGCTTTCTCATTTTGTTAAGGCCTTTTGTAGTTAAATGTAAGACAAGGCGACTTTGCCTTAACTTCGCCACAAAAAATTATAACGAATAAATAAAATAAAATAAATAAATACATTACAAAAATCATATTTTAATTGAATGTCGATTAATATGGAAATATCACAAGAAGTATTTATTAATTTCGTAAACAAAAATTTTAGGAGTAAAATATTCACAGCAGCTTCTCATAACTGCAAGTGAAACTCTCGGTCATCTGTACAGTCCCTAGCACAAAATACCAGAAAATAATTGCAATAATAATATTACTAAATCTTAATAAAATAAGTTTAGAATATTAAATAAAACCATTTTAATACACAGCGTTAAAAATGGTCTGAAAGCCATAAAATAATTTCTGCTTTAAAACAACTTGTAGGATTTAAAACGAAAGAAACATGGAGCGGATGTAATAGATGTAGTGCACCAAAATTGGTTTTTGTTTAGTATATATTTTTTGCTTTTTAGTATTGTGGTTGTTAAATTTTTCAATCGTAAGTCTAAGACGGAGTGTGTAAAAAATCAGAATTTTAAGTTTTTAAATATTTGTTTTCCAGTATTTATTGACTCTTATCTTCCACTGTCATCCGGTCGTTGACTGTGTTTAAAGTTTCTAGTTTCTAGCTCATCGGGGAGTTAGTATAACGGAACATATTTAAAATTAAACATTTATTTTATTTGAATAAATATTTTTCACAATGTTTTTCCTATTATATTGCATTGTCATCGTGTGTCTGAATTACCGGGAGGTTAGTTTTATATCCAAATTTTTGTACAAACTATTTGTTAATATATAAAATAATTAATTTCTAAAGTATAATAGCAGGTGATTTGGGATGGACTTAGTTTTTTGTTACATGAGGACGAATGATGGGCAAATAAATAAACTTGTATGCACAAAAACTACCTGTCAATCATTTGTATGCACACAAATTAGCAGTCAATAACTTCTACCTGCCACGAGTAACTGTACCGGATGCTAATTGGTTTAATCCTAATATTTGTGACATATATTTTCTTACTTTGCTTATGTTCGATAATTAATGTATTCCACTGAAAACCCATTGACTGCAGAAGGAATAACTTAATTAAATGAATTAATTTGTCCGGTAACATCGGGCACCTGAACGTGAGTAGACCATTGGCTTCGGTGTACAGATTGCCACCACATTGACGATGACGATAATGAACTATCTGCGAAAAATATAATTGTAAATTTAACCTTGAAAGTAATAGTTAAAGTGGAACATAGCCGCTAGTTTTGTGGTGACAATGTTTTGTCAATATGTACATCACACAAATATTTTTTTAAATGAGGGTTACGTGCATTTCTGTAGCTAATGCGAAACCATTGGGTGGGGAAGGGGGGGGGGTGGTAGATAAAAATTTGTGGCCACCATAAAAAAACTTGCTGAAGTCTATAATTACAAAATATTTAGTGATGGCAACAAAGCTTAATATTTTCGGTGTATCTTGGATTTGTTTAACACAGCTACAACACTGATTTATAACACATTTGTGTATATTTAGCCAACATAAAACATAGAAAATAACTTAGTGTACAGTTTAAATGTAACATTAATAGTTTTAGTAACTTGCCTCGTGAAACTTCAGAAATAATAATCTTAAAAATCAAACTTCTGGAATCCTAAATTCCAAATCTATGAAAGGATTCTGTCAATTATCATGTTTAAAATAGCCAGCAAGTATTACTCTACACCCCATTTACACCAAATGTAGAAAATTATACCGGAAACTAAAGTTATAGAAAATCTTAACTAAATATGGCGCTTGCCAGCGTAAAAATACGCAGTGAAATATTATATGTAAACACTATTTAACAGGCACGCATTAATAACGATGATAGCATTTACTACGTAAAAGCTTTGTAACCTTTAGTTTACGAATAATTACTTGTCAAACTCAAGATTTTACCTACTATTTCCAGTCACGTACAAAAATTAAAAACTAACCCACGTACAGACATTCTTTCAACACGAAAGAACCAAAATATTTCTACTACAACCTGTAACATCATTTCGGGAAATGTGTTGTTAATTTAATTTTTCAGATTAAAATATTTACCGAATTTTCATAATTGGTTTCAATGAGATAACATCTCGACTATAGTTGTTAGAGATGTGATTAAATATGACATAGTTGCGGCAAAGTAATGCTGGTTATTTGTGGTGGTGTGAGGTTAAAGATTATTCCCACGTACCAGTATCAGAGGAAGTCTAGTGAAATTATTCACAATTCATACTACATGCATAGATATAACGTAAGACATTAACTACCGTCATGGCGAGTGACACCACAAAGAATGCTGAATGCCCTAAAACAGTCAAATAGGCCTACATAGTCTCTTCTTGTTTGACGTTGTCTTGTTGGCTTCCCAATATTTTCCACATGATGCACTACCATGTGACTTTCTCCCCCTCTCTCTCTCTTACTTGTTGACTTCTTATGGCAATGCACTCATAGATGCCGTGTCACACACGTTACAGAACTTACGTGGATTTAAAAATACATTTACTAAATTAAAACCAGTACAAATATAAAACGTAAACATAATTTGTCTCACGTCATGTCACTCCTCTAACACTTCAGGCCCTATGTTTTCTGTTTGCGACATAAATTATGTGAGAGTAGAACCGTCAAATATGAAAGATTTAAAAAAAATCGTTTATATATTTCACTTCCGTTATAAAAATGCTACTTTTAAAGGTCGTAGCACTTAATTACTCACAAACATTGCCATCCAACAAAATTTAACACAAGAATCCACAACACAATTCAATAAAAACCATGACGTAAATGAATAAAACATTTTCCCCCGCAGTTAAGAACTCAATTACAGCATTTCTGCTAATTAAAGGAAATATTTTGTGACAATTTTCCTTTGAAGCTTATAAATATGGAACTTCACATCGTATACTTCTTTGTCCAAGCACTAGAAAACTACACAATTTAAGAACCCGACCTTCCACGATTTCTTTGGGTTCTATCTATATTGTACTCTAGCTCCCTCACTCACACATAGCTCTTACGGACAAATTTGTGGAAGTATTTGTAACTTTCACAATACACACATTATTTATCACTGCACTTACACAATATTGCAGAACAGTCCTTACACACGTCACCGTGCATCACACGATTTCGCTATACGTAAGAAGAATACTCAGTTACAACAGTGAGCTGGTCCCTCTTGTTGTCCCGGCTGGGTATTCTAATGCAGAAAATTCACAATTGCAGTCCAGATACAACATGTCATCCACAGTCACTGACAATTGAGTGATTCGAGCACAGAGAAATAGTTTTGGCACAGTCAACCGTGTGTGTGTGTGTGTTATGTGTGGTCAAACAAACGTTTAGCAGCTGAATGAACAAAGTATTATTTGGTTTTCTGGCAGATTCAGTTATCTCAACGATAGGGATGTTCACTTTTTGATAGAATGACACAACCAGTATTTGACGCGTATTACATAATTTTCTGGGAACAGAAATATTGTTGGGTAAAATACGCACTAATTTCGTCGCGTACGAACGTTTATTTGATTGACTGAACATTTTTCTCTGTGTGTAGACGAGTTACATAATTTTAAATTTGGGCGAGTCCAAACGGTAGTAAAGGTGAGAGTTTTAAGTGACTTTATGGAAAGGGAATATAATTTTTGTTTGGACGAAATAAAATAAAAGATCCAGTAAGTATTACGTCGTGTCTTATCCTGGCAACACTTGTGGGTCGTCCTGTGTCATCTATGATAATGTTAGTCCACACAGAGTTTGATTAGTGGACGACATGCTGGACCTAGAGAGTATCGAGCATCTTTGTGGCCAGCTAGCTCTCCAGACATAACTGTAGTTGAGCTCGCCTGGGATGTATTATTATTTATGACCTCATTGTGTGCCTTCCACACAGCTGAGCAGCCGTATTGATTGTACGATGGACCACGTACCACACTTGCTGTAGGGTGTGTATCTGTATTCTGTACTGATCTACTGATATCATGTAGCTATTTTACCGTATTTTATTTCCTCACTCTTCCGTCTATTTCATAGTCTCTTTGGTACAAATTTTACAATTTAAACTGATTTCTTGATGAGATAGACAATAGAAACTTTGATTGAGCTCAGATCATTCTTCTCTACCTAATCGCTAGTTCACAAACCGATTACAAAATCTCACCCATACACAATACTCAAACATAAATTAATTATTTAAATAAGTAATATACCACGTTTTTAAAACGGGCTAAAAAGCAAAAATAATTTCGTGTACGAAAATTGTTGTAAGATTCAAACTTAAAACGTTGGGTGGTAACTGGTGCATGCATAATTCACGTAAGCCACTAGCAATTTTATTGCATTGCAAACAACATGAACCATATGTGAGTTTTCTCAACGACATCTACTCTATACACTTGTTACCATTATATTTTGCATGCGCCTCATGTTTTTACTGTAGTTTAAAATAAAATTCTACAAGTATTTTAATACGAGAAACCATTTTAAACTATTACGTCAGTTTTAAAAACACAGTATAATATTTTTTTTAAACATTTAAATAGTTCATTAATAACGAGAATGGCTTTCTCTATCTGACAAAACTTTCTGGATAAAATTTTTCTGATCTAATTATTTATGTTTGATCCTCTTAACTACTATTGGGAGATCCTGTAATTATGTTCGCTAGTGAACCATCAGAAGATCCTTAAGTGTATTATTTTAACAGTGTTCTGTATAGACATGACATTGTGAATATTCTGGCTGGTGAGGAGTTCCCTTGCACCAACTCGTGTTCTCTTGTCACACGACGTGAACGAAGTGTTCAACACAGCGGAGACAATTCCTCGTGTTTGAACGAGTTCGTTATTTCCCATTCTCGGATGAAGAGGGTAGTCTGAAGAGGATGTTATTCCGTCCACCGCCGAGACTATTTCACTTGTCGCCCTCCCATTTATCTTCTCTGCGCGCCTCGCGATGAAACTTTGCATGTATTTCTCCGCTTGACGTCACATTAAGGCGGTTGTCTGTGTCGTTCAGCACACTCGGTTATGCAAGCTCGTGACGGGGGAAATGAAGAGAAACACGACCGCAAGTATCTTTTATTTTGAACAATGGCAGCGCGGGTCATTTACCTCGTGAAGCATTATAGCAGACGTGAAATGAGCAAACGCTGCTCTTTCACTTTCTCTGCTCTTTGTTTCTCCCGCGATGTGCAATTGTAGACGGATCTTGATTACGCACATAACAGTTTGTCATTTTTGCATTTTGTTACGCAAAGATTTGTTGTTTCAGGTTAGCTTAGAATATAATATCACATATCGTCCATGTTATGTTCAACAAAAAAGTAGGACATTGAAGGATCAATAATTCTGTTGAAATAGGAACATATATTTAACACGGTAATAATTAATTACTATTTGCCATGTTCATACCTTCGTCTAAACAGATGGTTTATTCCACATAGTGTATTATTTCTTCAAAAGTACACATTATTACTTCTACAGACGCGACTGTTTCTTCTATACAACATGCTAATCCTTCAGTAGATAAGATTGGTTCTTCTATAGAAGAGATTATCAATAATATTTGTATTATTGCAAGACGAACTCAACGGCGAACAAAACCTTACTGTTGTTTCTAAGTTTATTGAAATATAACACGTACAAAACTTTCGTTTTAGCTATATTAAGTGTTAAGGGGTAAATAATAACTTGCAAGAATTTGATATGTTAGAACTGACTAATGCCTACATTTCCACATGTTGTTGTGTAAGCATTGTCATATGAGTAGCACGCTTATATGAGGCAGTACATGTAGGCGCGTCTGCATCTCCCCTCCCAGGATAATATGATATCCTTATAACTCACCTATAACATCAGCCGGCCAGTTGCAGGGGAGCACTCGTCATCCCGTACCGTTGCTAGTTCTTGGGAGCGGCGTATCAATATGGGCGTGGAAACAAGACTAGACATCTTGACTCTTATGATTACAGTTTGTAAAGTACATGTTTTACAGTGAATAGCCACTAAGGCATTGATATTATAAACGGCAGTAGGATAAAAATATATGTAGGTGAAGCTTTTTTACGTATCATAATATTAGGTCTATGAGATTTAAGTGACGGTTTGGCTGTATATATCCATAAACACTCGGTTGATAAAGGCAAGATCAATACATTAAATTCCTTATTTAATTAATATTTTACGTAAGTTCAGATTAAAAAAACTATTTTGCACGTTTATTCCACGATCATTTAAATACCTCTGTTATAATGAAACCTCGTCCTGATCTATTTGAAGTTGTTTTGAAGCCCCACTTTGTTTCAGGGTCTTACGTGCACACCTGCAGCTCAACTTCATGATTATTGACAGAGTGGTTTTGTGCAAAGTCGTTATTAATTTGACTGTGCCAATCAGTACACGGATAACTGCCAAACATCACGTCTGTGGTTTGCGCTGGGTGTTACGGCGTCCAATCACTGACCACATAGCAGAGCTGAAGGTGCGCACGTTAAGGCACTAAACAAAGTGCTACAAATATCTTTTCGCGAAATTTCCTATATGGATATACTAATACTAACGTAGCGAATATTGAAACATTTGAACATAAACTAGATTGTTCATTTCCATAACTGAAACGTATGCGCCAGTTACGTGCGCAGCTACGTTAATGCGACTGTGTCGGTCCACATAACGCTAAAGCCGGACTGTTATGGTGAGTTTTACCTTCTAATGTGGTACTTGTAGGCGTTAGACCGGAGAGCATAACGCGGCACTTAGAAGGTTCATGATTCAAATACTCACGAAACCTCTCATTCTAATACTCCTTTTGCAGGTGACATGTTAATGAGGCCTCCTGATTGGTCGTCTTTTGCGTGTCCGAGGCCCAGAAGCGCGGAAGCAATAAGGACGATAGTGTACGCGAATCATTCCTCCCCATAGCCTGTAAGCGCAAGTCACAGAACTGACGAGCAGCCTTCCCTTCAACAACTCACTTCTATGAAACACACAGTGGTGATTCTATATTTCATGATGTAGTATTTATGGTCTTTACCTTTTAAAAGTTTTTGCGCCAAGATTTTCGCCATATTCAGCCGCTACAAAGTACGCTTTAATGAGTAGTTGTAAACCTCAAATGAATTTAAGCGCACGTAATTTTCTTTGAAATGCTATTTATAAGCAGACATTCCTCGCACACGCCGAGCAGGCTCGGGGTCCTGGGCACACGGCCACTTTAAGGCCGCGGTCACCTCAGTTTTTAACGTCTTTTTTTATTTTCATATTTGTACCAGATATTTTTTCTTATTATAGACAGAAATTGTAACCAAATCTTCCTCTTCGAAAATTGTTGTATCTCTCATAGTTTTCGCGTAATGAGTCGTAAACGTCAAAATTCGCACTTAACGGTTTTATGTACGCCACTAAAACCAACTGATATACCAAACCGAAAAAATTCACAGTGTATAACAATGCTGTAGGCTATGAAACGACACATATAAAACAAAAAAAATGAAATTTTTTTATATTAAATAAAAAATACTGAATTTTGAAATAAAAAATTTAAAATATAAATATTTTTTCAAATACAACAATTTATTTATTTTTGTTCTTATATATGTCAAATCATAGCCGACAACATTTTTATACACTGTAAATTTTTCTGTTTGTTATGTAAGTTGGTTTTAGTGGCGTACATAAAACCGTAAAATGCAAATTTTTGACGTTTAAGACTCATTACGCGAAAACTATGGGAGATACAACAATTTTCTAAGAGGAAGATTTAGTCACAATTTATGTCTAAAATAAGGAAGAAAATATCTGGTACAAGAATAAAAATATAAAAAGACGTTGAAAACTAAGGTGACCGCGCCCTTAAGAGTAAGTCACCATCTTTAAGTTTTGTATTTTGGGTCATAACTTTTCTTCTGGGCAAATTTTTGGAAGTTTAACCTAACTACGGAATAGAATACATATTGATATAATTTTAGACACCATAAATCTTTATTTTCCGTTTCTGTAATTATTGATCGAATCGCAGCTAAGAAAGTAAAAAGAATCTTGTAGCTGCAATCCGATCTGTGAAAACAGTAACGGCAAATTACGATATCTAATGTTCTATCAATACGTATTATATTCCGTAGTTAAGTTAAAGTTGCAAAGATTTACTTACCCAGAAGACAAGTTATGTCACTAAACACAAAAATTCAAGTTGGTACCTATCACTCACTCTTAATGGATTTGTGGTTATTTAATTATCTTCTACGTTAGCGTTAATACTGGTTGTAAATAAATACATACGTCACTTAATTGCAGGTTGGCGCGTACTAAGTAAATATGTTTTATTTGCAAACCCATGTGTGAAAACTCACTGGTTACCCCTGGCTAGTGAAGTGTGATGACAGTTGACCAACGTCCTATGGACTGCACGATGACAAAATACAGTTGTGACATTCAGTAGTCTACAGTTGTGTAAGAATGGTGCTACGTCAGTTATGTAATACACTGTGGGTACTATGAGGACATACGTTCACGACATTGCCACATGGTTGGTTCTACCTTTTAGAAACGCAAATGTTGCGCAAATAGCCATGCCATAAATGAAGAACCAGGGGAACAGCTGACAGTCTCACGTACGTGTAAAATTTTATATTTTGTAACAAGGTGTTATTTCGCCTTCAAGAAATTGTAAAAAATAATAATTTTGGTTTACCATTTTATTTTTGTAACCATAAGTGTTGCATAAATACGATTAACTAGTTCATATACAATGTGCGGGATGCCATTGTGTATATGTATTGTACATGTATGTAAATTTTTTGATCAACGAACAACCAATTCAGTGTATTAAACCTTGATTATTTAATAAGAAAACTGATCAGTTTCCCAGTTTTCCAATGCATATTTTTCCTCTGTCACAAAGTGAAACCTCACAATTCATCCTATTAGTCGCTTAACAGAATTAGTGTTGTGTTGTTTTTGAGAATCAAGTTCAAACTGTCGCGAGTTAAACAAAAGTTTCTAAAATCTTCGTATCAGGAATTAACGAATAATTCTTCAACTCGATGGAAAACACCTACTTTTATACCATAAACTAAGTTTACGCAGTTTAGTGCGAAGTTCCCTGAATTAGCGATGAATGTGGCTGTCAAAGCAGATGAGCGTGGTAAGGAAATGAATATATTTTCACGGCACGCAGGGAACGAAGTGTGAAAGGCACGTCAGCCAGGCGCAGTGTTCGTGGTCTTTGTAGGACGTCACGTGTCGCCAGATAATAGGCAGAGTTGCACGGCAGTGCGAGGACAGCCACAATACCGCGCCGTATCATCTCTGTGTGTGCTCCAGGTAGAAGGGGGTGAGGAGGAGGGGCGGGGGTTCGATAGACGCTCACGCGGGCGGAAGGACGCCGTCACTCCATGACGAAGCGGACGTGTCGCTGAGATACGCTCACTCTCCTTCTGCCCCCTCACTCGTCTCCACTCCTCCACCCGCACAACACTATAGCTGTGCGGGTTGCCCGCTGCTAGGCGGAGAGATCGGCAACGTATCACACTCAAATATGATATTTGAAAGATTTTTGCAATGGGGATGTATGTAAGATGAGTATTCATGTATATACGCCGTTGCTTGCGAATGTTGCCAACTCGCAGATAAACCCACAAAAACATAAAAATACAAAGAAAATAAAAAATGTAACAAAATTACGAAACAATTAATTAAATAAGACCAGATATGGTCGTTGGCAACACACTCATAAATAATTCCAGAATAGGAATATAGTCAGTATATGATAATAGACACTAACAAAAACAAAAACAGACAGAACAAAGTATATGAACAGGACAGCGATGATGGACAAAAACGACGAGGACAACACAAATGAACACAGCGACAGACAAGATTGTAGGCGAGACAGCACAACGAAAACAACATAGACGAAGATAGCAGGTCCTCTTCGACGACAACAGATGCGACATTTCGGGAACTGAGATCGGTTCCAGTCTTCAGGCACGCCAACAGTCCGACGATCACGAACAGACTGACTGTGACGACTGGAAATACAAACGTCATATACTGACTATATTCCTATTACATGTCTCGTAACTACGAGAAACATGTCACATCAGGATCAAGCCAAGTCGAGGAGAAGTGGGTAGGTACAAGAATTCTCCAGCCCATAATATTTACTGTTACGTGGGCGTGTATGAACCTCGAGATAGTCGTGTAACTGGATGGGCGGCATGACACAAAGGGAAATGCGAGTTACACACCGCGTGCCGCTGTTCTTCACTCCTACCACTGACCTTCTCAACATACGCTGCTCGCAACATAGTTGCGGCTCGAAACGACCAAATATTTTGTAAATACTTTACAAAATTATTCACCCCATTGCAAAATTATATCAAGGATGCTACCAAACTCAAGTACTTATATTTTACGTTTTAAAATAAATTCGAATTTATTAGACACTCCCTAAACTTTTTTGAACTAATAAAATATGTACCAGTAACCATGGTCATAATATACCAGGTCTGGAGTGTAATGGACTGTTCGCTGGGAAATCAGCCAATACACCTGTCAGTGTACAGTAAAGTGCAGTCCAGCCGTGCAGGTTACTGATTTCACGAATATTTTTGTCTGGAATAATCAATCGATACTAGATACTGTCCAGTCAAAATATTATTGCAAACACACGCAATTTAGTTAAACGTTTAGATAGTAAGTGATTACCTGATGAGAGAATGAAAGTAATAAAATAATTTACCAGCTATGTCTGATTATAGTTCTTTGGACATACTTCATTAACATGTAGATGTCTGACAGAGAAAACTTAAGATAATAGGAAATAATAAATAAGCACAATGTGTTTTAGTTAACCGGAATCTGTTGCAACTTCTTGTTCATTTATGTTTTCCTGTTCCCTTTATCTTTCATTGACAGATGTCTGTATCACAGTGGCGTATATCCAAGAAACTACATCCAGTCATAAATATTACTGCGAAACTCTTTCAAAGATAACAGTTATGAATACGTTTCACCATTTATCCCGCCTCACAGTTGCAAGTAAACGAAGATCTGTACTTTGCCTATATGTGAGTGCACCTGCTCTATTCTGTTACCAGGAAAGTTTGCCTTTACCGAGTGACGCCCTGTCGGGCCGTTGCCTATGATATTATGAAAAGCCCTTTATAGAAGAGACTCTACATTGTAAACGAAAATTTCGGAACCACACAATCGCAAATAGTTTGTGACACGACAAAATTATTGATACATACCATCTATGATCTCGTAGGCAGTGGCCGAGCAGTCACCACCTCTGTGCATTGTCTTGCTCTGTGGCCATGTGGGAGGAGTTAGGCAGGTTTACGGCTCCGAGTGGCACTTAACGACGGCTAAAACAGCACCTTGACCTTCAGCCCAGCTGCAGAGCGTACAACATTCCTGACTACAAAAGACAAGCTCCTACATATATCCCAGCCACGTGGTGCAGAGCTCGTGGTCGTTTACGAAAACTAACCTGCAGGAGTCAGGCAGTTGTGCTCAGTCATCAGACGAGGTTTCCTCAATGATAAGAGGTTATCCTCGTTATGACTTAGTGCCTGCAAACATAGTCGTGTTGTATGGTAAGCTGTGTTTATTTTCAACAGTACCTGCTTACTTCCTCGTCTACTCGTTAACTTCTCAGACGTAGTTGTACTGCACACGTCACCCCACGTGTATCATGTTAGCCACGCCGGTATCTTGTGATTGGTCGCTTAATGTTCGGTTTGACCTGGCCCGAGCTGTACTTAACTGCTTCCTGCTGAGTGTATCCAGTTTCTACTGCATTGAAAAAGAATCAGTTTATCTTATAACTACTCAACACACTTAACTGCGTGAAATCAATTGAATCAGGAATTTGCAAAATGTACTAAGTGCACTTTTTGAGGAAATTCATATTATACGAAATTTAGACTCTCCAAAGCATTCTCTTGGCTATCAGCCACAAGGTAAACCAAGTACTACACAAGAAATGCGTCCAACGGACTAGTAAATATATGTGGAACTTGAAAAAGGACGAAGTCCTGTGCTTGGTACCTATTGTTAATGTTAAATGATATGGACATTACAAGGCCATTGTGAGTCTATACTTTAAACAGTCCTGTTACTACCAGTTTGTTTACAAATATTATGTGAAAAGTGTTGTTAAAGTACATGAACAGCTTCATACATTTAACCTTCGGTTCCTAGGACAGTTGATACCCGTTGAAATGCTTACAAAAATGGAATTAAAAAAATTAAAAATTAAAAAATCAAAACTTGAAGACATTCGTTGTATGTTGCAGTTTATGTTGAAGCAGTTTCATTCTATGACAATATACTACATTGGCGGCCGGCCACAGACTGATAGACATGCCCATGAATACGGCAACAGTGCATTATTTTGTTTACAACCAACATTATTGTCTTTGAAGGATCTTTTTCCATGTTGTTCAGTATTTTTTTTTTCACTAACGTAGACCAAGGTTCCAATATTCTATACCACGACATTATGCTTTCTCTGATAGTGTAATACATAACATTGCTTTATGGGTATAAAGTACCAGGTGGTGGTGTTTTATTAAAAAAAAAATATGCTTTCACGTATCATATTATTAGTTTTTCACTAGAATATACGAAAATTGCACTAATATCTACTCAAGATGTTATGTTTTACATGCCATTGTTAGAATGATGCAAAATGTACCAAGTCCACTTACTTTATTAATTTATAAAAATAAATAAAAAACAAAACCGTATCGACGTGAATTGTGATTCATATTATTCCACATACATTATACTTTCAAGTTATCCATTATTGGTAACCTGTTTCATTCCCAGACACACAATTATAAGTTTTTTGTTGTTTCCCAACATCTACTCGCTTGGACTTGGAACCTTTTGCAAATTCCTGATTCAATTCAAGGTTTAAAGATGCAGGGAATTTAAAATCATTCACGGTTTGTTACATTTGTAAAGTGTTTATTTCAATTCGACATACGCCGCATAATACGCATTCGTTATTTACATATCGAGAAAAAATTCAGAGTAAAAATTACCGTTCACATTTTAAAGATGTACTATATTTATCTTAAAATAATATCAAATGCCATTATTGAGCTGCAGCACGTAAGTTTTTCTCTTCAAAAGTTAAAATTAATAGTTCCAAGAGTATTTCATTATATATTTTTTAACACTAGTACAGTTTTACTTCATTGTGTTTTTTACTATGTCCAGTGTTAAAGAATTTTTTGCTCCAGTTGGGATGTTGTACCTGCTAACAGCAGCATGATTTGTTCTCGAGCTTAGACTAACTGTGAATGGTCACAGCTGGCTCCACCAATGTTACCGGGGCTTACTGCGTTCTTCAGTGTGTACAGCTGTGTACAAGAGTCAGAATGTCCTGCAACAGTTCATCAGCCACAGTCGGAAGATGTAATAGTACATATGTAGCTCCCAGACAAATCCCTTAGATTTCATACATAGACACTCAGCCATGCTTCGTGGTCAGTGTTTGGATGTTTTTGACTCTCAATCAGCTTCTTGGGGTTTTGCCCGCTAATCACAGGCGTGTGTCGCAATAACCTTGTTCTGATTGGCACAGTCAAATCAGTGACGCCCCTGCACAAAGACACCCCGCCAATTACCACGAAGCAGAGCTGAATATGTGCGCATAAGGCATTGCAACAAGTTGCCGCAAAATTTTTTTTGCTGAAATCAGGGGTTTCCTATTTCTACAGGAAGTTTATCGCTAAGTTAAGTGGGACTTTTTTTAATAATACCAATTATTTCAGTTTGTTGGCGGATTCAGAGTGGGTTGCGATACAGTAGAGTGCGTGATGCAAGCGGCCTGCCGAGTGCAGGGGTGGCTCAGAGGCTACTTGGCAACACTGTAGCAGCCGGGAGGAGCTATCTAGGGGTGTGTGCGCTGCCTGGTGGGCGAGCCTGGTCGAGGGGTAGGGGTAGATGAGGGGAGGGAGTTACTCCTCCATCAGAAGGGCAAGGGGGATGGAATCCCAGGAGGGGGTGGCGCCTGCCAGGAAAAGTCATGGTGCTGAGGGGAGGGTGAGGTGTTGGAAGGGGGTGTTGAAGGGCTTGGTAGAGAGGCACGTAAATGGAAGAGTAGTTTTTAATTTCACGTCCCACGCCGCCTCACAGTTACTGGGTCAAGGGGGTGGACAATATCCCCAGCCCCTCGCCGATCAATGCTGCCTGGGCCCTAGTCGAAGGGCGCGTTCTAAAACAGTTAGAGGGTGGTTATAGGGCGGATCCCTTGTGCTCGGCACAGGCCGAGCGTGAGGGGGTTGTTTTTGTACCTGGCGCACGTGAAAACCTGCCCTCTTTGTCGGCTCGCCACCTTTCATTAACCCTCCAGGCCTGCGTTGTTGATGTGCGTCCTTCACGCGCCGCGACCACAGCCGTTTATAATAACTCACTAGGTTGTCTCGCTAGGGCAAACTTTCTAAGTGAGTTGTTCAAAGAGTATCTCGACTGAAATATTCGAGCCTTTTTCAAGCAATGACACCGGCTTCGCGATCAATTCAAAGAAACTTAAAAAAATTCTAGTTCAGTCATTTGGTGTAACTTTTTACCGAGCAGAAAAACTTAGTACCCCATAATTTAGTTTGATTTCACATAAACGATAAAAGATTTCCTGAATACAGTTATGTTCATAATTAATACATTTTTCAGTTATGTAGCCTGTTTAATGAATGCAGGTCACAATTTCATTTTTACAAAATAATAGGTCCGGTGCAAGTTTACCCCAAAATTGTACAAAATTGCCCTACAATACTATTTTTCTTTTGGGAGCGAGGTAGAATTAAAAATGACTAAGTTCGTGTTGCTTTTGCGACTGTCGCTTGACCTATGTGTTCGCCTCCAACCAAGGCGACCCGGGTTAGATTCTCGGAGAGGTCGGTTCCCCGGATTTTTGCATGTGGGAATCGTGCCAGATGATGCCGCTGGTCGGCGAATTTTCTCGGGGATCTCTCGTTTCCCCCGCCCCTTCATTCCGGTGCCGCTACATAATCGCCTCATGTCACCCCTCACCGACGCTAAAGACCTCGATGTTGAGCGCCGCTCACTCACTTGGCCTATGTGGCAGCTCCTGGAGGTCTCTGAGCCAATAATATAGTAATAAGTATACACAGGTTGAATCACGTGGTATCACTTTGCTAGCGAGCAGCCAATGAACAGCTGTTATCTACTTGAGTACCACATATCATTCATGGAGACTAACCTACATGTATATGAACCTGTGGACTATTCCTGCCTCTATCAATTCATAGTCAACTCTACTCAAAACATGGTTGCCCGCTGTAAGTCGAGGAAACACACGAAACTGTGCGAAAAGTTAGTAAACACCTGTCATCACCACAAACACAATGATGTGAATTATCTTCAGTTTGTTCAAAGTATCAAAGGTACACGCAAGAAACGTATATTACATGACATATACATACAATGGCATATAAGTAACTTCTGCACTTAATAATGTACTTTACGAATGTATAAATTATGTAGGCTTATTTAGAATTTACAACAGAAACCCCTGCACTACCTGAAGCCGTTCAGTCCCAAACTGGATAACCTTTTACAGTCGAGAAAACCTGCTAACTTGACTAAAAGACAACTTTCTCCAAAGCAGGTTACATTTGATAAATACCTCAAGAATAATGGAAAAATTTTAAAACCAAACGTGTACACTACGTTTTGAAAAAGAGTTTGTACGAAAAATGGTTTATTACTGCTTTATCTTAAGTAAAATATTTCTTAGACTGAGTTTAGATGCCAGTTCTGTAATATAGGCCTACTTGATATTACTCCGTTTGCTTACATAAATTTCGTGTTGGTGTGATGTAACATTTCATTAGGAACGACATTCTTAACTAAGTGCAACTACACTTCAACTAAGATAAGTACATGAATATGTGTTGTAACGGTATTGTAATTTCTGATTGACTGAAAAAAAAAAAAACATTTACAGCCACCCAAATAGCAAACATCAACTGGCCCACTTGTGCAAATATGATCGTGATAAGCAGTAAACATTCGGAATGCACCCGCGGCCACATGTAGCATATATGATGCATAATGAAATCTCCCACATAATAGCCACAAGTGTACCACAAGCATTCTTATTATACTCAGATGTTTGTGGGTTAGTTAACTAATCTGCTCGTGGACTATATACTGAATGACGTCAGTCTATTTAAACTAAGTTTCCCACATTAAAATCATTTCAGCATAACTACAAACATATTTACTAACATGGCCTGATTTACAACCATTCCAGCAAAAGTAGACCATCATACTAGCGAACGTTGGCTGCTCCTGCCAACAGTTGGCCAACTGAAAAATTACTGTATTTGCTACTAGGGACTTTACCACTTGAAGTATGCATGCAATGTGGGCCCCAGAACCGAGTAACATCCCAGACTGTTCTTTAACTGAACGATTTTACCGATGAACATCCCTATTCAATAAGCAATTAAGATTTTTTACGTTCAACAACATGCCATCAAAGTAAACAGAGGAATACTCCTATAAATTTAATAAAATAACTTGCCCATTCGAATATATACCACAGTAAACTTTCCGACAAGTGTATGGATTTTTCAGGGTCAAAGTTGGGTATTGGCAGTAATATTCAGTTAGTAAATTTAAATTTAGATGCACGGAACATGAACTAATGATCATAAGACTTCGAATGACTTAAGTAAAGTTGCGAGTTAATATACATGCCGTAAGTTTGGAGAGATGTAGTTATTGACAGTATCCAAAGCGTACCGTACATCGACTTCAAATATTTATTCAAGGTGGGCTCTACTCCTATAAAGATTCTATTCAGTTACAATCTTGAGTCAAATTAATCTCTCGCGGACGTAAGGCCATCTTCAGTTAGTATCCAAGAACCACAGTTCATCACTTAGTCCACATTTAATCACTGAAAACAAATAATGTTTCCCAGAAGAATGTTTTTACACATTGAAAAACTCCAAGTTCCTCATTTTCGAACGTTCGTGCTCGGATAAAAAAAAATCAATACATCACTCCTGTAGCTCAAAAATTTCCCTAGGATACTGGTTGGTATTACACAAAAACAATCACTTACCAATACTAAAATAAAGAGAAACTTAAGTCAAATATGCTATTCTAATTGGGGTTTGCTATGGTCAAAATATCATTATCTGATAATAACAAAATTACATTCACTATATCTTACAAGTTATTTTTTTTCTGTACAGGGTTTGTGAGATGCACAAAAATGTATCATCAAATATAATTAAAAATCTTGCCTGTCATATTTCAAAATTTAAAAAAAAGGTGTTTTCATTTGATACCTGCCAATGTCAATCCTGCTGTAATTTTGCATCCAAAGCAAGGAAACAACTACTACTATATGTTGGAAGACATAGAGTTACGAAATGTTGCCTCTGACAAGTTTACTAAACTTTAAATCCAGGCGTGACCATAGTATTCATTCAGAACTAAACGTGATCACTTTTTCATTAAAAATTAAACCAGATATAACATTAACTTTTCTCATAGTAATAACCACAATTAGACTTTTAAAATAACGTATAACAATAAAGGTGCTCTATTTAATTCTGGTTACTACTGCAACGTATCAGAATTTTTTCCTTTCCTGTAAAATTGTGTACAATGAAAATCTTTTGTTTCATCAGTTTGCTCTTTAATAATGATCCCTTCTACAATTGTGTTGTATTTACGCTTGTGAAACCTGGTTCAAGCTCAGTGTAGACAACTGTACCTATGTGGGAAGAGGAGGTTTCATGGCAGGAGCTGGCAACATGTTTCACTGCTATCGCATTTTTATACATAGTTCTCCTGTATCTATGCAACTTTCCTGGCATTCTGATCTGTGGACGGCTCATAGCGCTGTTATCCACTACACGCGCTCATATACTACACAAGTACAGTCCCGGTGAAATCGTTCTAGCCCACCAAACCTGAATATATGAAGTGTTGTGTACCTGGATGGCTTAACTGCAGCATCAATAGTACTACAATAGCTACCTGTTTTAACATGTTCAAGAGACCCGTGAAAATATTTTTATATTAAAAAATGTTATAAGCAGGAAGCACTGCCTTTACACCAATAAACAAATATTACACAAGAGGGACTTCGAATTTCACAGTTTAACTACAGTAGCTCAGCCTGTAAATAAATTAAGTGGTGCTACAGTTAATGTGTCATCAGATGCATGGATTATGTGTATAATGCAGACTTTACTACTTGTCTTCTGTCGGTTCATTATTGTTTCAGTACCACCGTCACTAATATCACTGTAATACACACTTATGGCAATATTCCAAACATGAACTTGTTAAAGCTATATTTGTCTTTAGTTTACAGCGTAGTTATTATATGTAAAATAATATTGTAAAGAAATATTTTGCCTTAGTCGTGGTCAGCCTCGGAAACAAAAGTGGTGCTATATGCCGGAAATTAATAATAAAGATCATTCGAGGTAAAGAGAGAACTAAAAATTTAACCTTTGAAAAATATCAGTAGCCGTTACTGCATATAATTTAACATTAACTATGGTCCCCTTACTGCTTGTATGGTTGGCAGCGAAACCACGCAATATTGTTCCGTGTATGTTCCTATTTAATTACAAGAATACAGAAAAGATTAACCAAAATCAGCATAATTGTATTTTATAAAGTTAATGAATTATTTATATTAAACTTTATTGATTCATACTGACAGCACTATTTATATGACACGCGCAAACATAAAGTGATGTGTCCAGAGACGTTATACGTTTCCCGTAGTTAGCAGTTACGCGCGGAAAGATACGAATTGGCTGAAAATAGAACATTAGCAGAGCTATTTTGAGTGCTCACTTTATATAGAACCGACTGTACCAATGTTGTTATATTCATGAAATGAATGCATTATGCTGCATGGTAAAATGGTGGGACCAAAGAAAAGCGACGTTGTAGGCGGGAAAATGTTATGTGCTGGAATATTCAAACAGAATTTTGCTGTGTTTTAATTATATTATTTGTCAGCGGGGTAGTGTAGTGGTTAGAGCACTCGCCTCCTAGCCTTGTGATCCGGGTTAGATTCACTACAGAGGTAATCATGACTTTTGTGTGTGGGAAACGTGGCGAATGTGACTTGAGCCGCACTGGCTTTCAAACGAGATATTTTACAGTACTAAGTTTATGATTCACAACTGGCTACACGGAACAGCCTACATCGACAAGTCCATCCAAGATTATCGTAAGTTACATTTTGTGTTATTAGTTTATTCACGTGGCTCATCGATATTATTTTATAAAAATGAGCTGCATATGCTCGCTTGTTATTCAGGCGTAAGAACTAATTGCCGTCCACACAGCTGGGATTTTTCAAAACCTGAAACTGCTCTCGTCAGAAATTTCGCATTTGCAGTTAAACTGTCCTTAAATGTTTGATATATTGCTCACTGCCAATAAAATTAACAATTCGCAGTCTCTAAATTTTCCTCGAACAACATAATTCAGAAATTCCGCTCGAAAGAGTGTGAACATACCCTATATGTACATCTCCGGTCATAATTAGTGTGAAATGTCAACGTAATTTTACACAGGGCACCAATGAATTATGTGAGAGAGATTTTATTTATCTAAATTTCATGTAGGACTTTGTGATTTTGAAATACTTTTCAACTATCTGTCAGAAGTAAGTTTGTAATGCAATCTCTTACAAGTGCATAGTTTTACATCTTGAACTTTATGAGTTCTATGATCTCGGAATCAGTAAACGGCGTGTGTTTGTAATTGTTGTTGCAGGCAGTTCTTGTTTTTTGAAACTTAAAGGAATAATTTCATCTACAAATGTTTTTCACATGTGCAGAGTATTAATCGTATTAAAGGCAGGTTGCTTTGTGTGTAGTAAAAAAACACGAAGCATATCGATTTACAGTTTGCTTAACATGTTCGGTTCTGTAACAAGAAACACGTGATTATTTGTAACTAAACTGTAATAAAGACTAGTCATGCATATTACGCTAAATGTGTAATTTTATCCTGGTATTTTCCCTCTTGATGTGTTTGAATATATAGACGAAACGTCCAATATTTCTCAACATTAACTAAAAACAAACTTTACTTGTGTACATGTTACAGCTTATTAACATTTGCCCAGTCAAGAATAAGTGATTGCTGGGACCAAAGTTTTTACATCGGAACCGAGTCAAGATGCAAACGATTATACCATAGTGACATTTAATAATACAGAGCATTATTATTTTTGACATAGAACGCGTTCCAGTCAGACGTTCTGCTGTTGTTGTCGGTGTGTTTCTGTTACACTGGACCAATTATTCTTCTGGGGTGACTGTTTGTAATTTGTGTGTGAATATCTAAACTGCGCCAGAATATCGTCACCTAATAACAAATAACAAAAAAGTGGCGGACACTACAGTGGTTTAAATATTCGCTGGTACGACAAATTCCAACGAATGCTGTTACAAAAATTGTTAGTTGTATTCCTGTGTTCGGTTTGTGCGTCTTAAAATGTTGTGTTAACAGTTTAAACGTAAGAACATATTGTTAAAGCAAGAAGTCTACTTTGATGATATACGGGGTGTCTCTCCAACTGATTGCTATGAGAGTTTCACGGGGATCTTGTTTCTGTTTCTCTTATACTCTTATTAAGATCAGTTGTGTTGTAGCTTCGCTGCTTGTCGCTATATGTATTCTATTTTTCCAATGCAATAGTTTCACACTTTACATAGAACGCCCTGTACGAACTGGGCCAGTCACAATTCTGCAGGCATACAAGGACAGAAACTCGTGTGTTTAATCAAAAAGGGATAATGTGGTCAATCGCTGGAACTGCAGCCGATAAGCGAATACATGTGACTTAAGTGTGCAAAGGGACGTGAATTATAGTGTAGAGCTAAGAAAAAAAATATTTTCTTGACCTTTTCAGTAGATTACATCCAGGAATTTACATATGGTTTGTTTTATCAAACGTTAATTTCTCAATACACGAACATAATTTAAAATACATTCAGAGTGTATTTATTATAGTGTTACTTACTTTTACTACCGAGAACTGGAGTAACTTTACACAATAATTTACCCTTGTTACGACAACCCGAGCTGTGATAATGTGGTTCAGTAATGAAATCTTACCTACCCGAGTTATATTAGATACTTCTTGACTAAACGGTAGAGACTCCAATATTTAGTTCGATGCAAAGTTTGTTTAGCTCACATAAGGCACTTAATAACATATGGATGAGGGAGAAAGAAGGTGTTACGTAAGTCGAAGGCACAGGACTGCTCAGAGACACGCCACACCATGCGGGTTGCAGCATCGCGACCGCTGAGGTGCTACTTGTGTCATGCGGGTTGCAGGTACAGGGACACTAAAGGCATGATTACATTATTAACCTGCTGGGGTTAGCTAAGTTTCTTCAAGTTACAGGACCAGGTTTGCTAAAACACCAGAAAGTAATTAAAGGTCTCGCTACTCATTGGACGACCTAAAACTCTGTTTGGGTTACTTCCTGAACGCATCGAGCTGAAATATTTTTCTAACTATGCGAACCTGGTGACTTAATACAACTGTCTTTAGGACACTTCCCGCTGGTTGTCATTATAACCATTGTTACTCCATGCCATACCATGTGCGGTGCGCGCATATACACACATATTTACAATGTGTTTGCTCTGGAGCGTACGTCTTACCCCATTCAACCTCGATACTCTTCCACTGCCCGTCTCCCTTGTGAGCAGCAACATCTGTCACTTTATCCTCCACGCTCTGGCCAGAGACAGAGAGAGAGAGAGAGAGAGAGAGAGGCCAACAAAACGCTCGCTTGGTTTCTCTTGTCTGTCGTCTTGATGCAGAGAAGAGCGTGCGAAGCAATATCGCAGCACAAGTTAAGGCGCTTACGAAAACTAACCTACAGGTCGAGCATGGTTATTTTCAATGTAAATGTCAACAGTATGATTTTTCGAGTGGACGACGAGTGTGTGATGACGGCAGCACGAAAATGCGCGCAAGATCACGTCTTAACTATCGTATTGTCAATGCCCCATCATATCTGCAACAACTTTGAAGAACGAAATGTACAGACGTTGGTCAATCTGAGATAAATATTGTAGCAATAAAATCGAGGAAAACCTAAAATTAATTTGTTCCAGTAAAGTATTTGCACGAAAAAATAAAAATTAGTATTAGGTAATGTTACCGTTAGTTAATTTATGATAATTACTTGAATAATTTGCACTTATGTATTTACTCCACAGAATGCATTGCCATAAGAATTGAAATATCGTACCGTCAAACGATGCCGTGCATCTAAAACGTGTAATGACACAAACCACCGAAGCAGATGAGTTATATCTTCATCGTTGTCGAATATTATAAGATAATTTAATTTTAATCAATAATTTAAGCAGGTGTTAATACTTGTATGAGATATTTCTTCGAGAAAGTTAATGGAATATTATTATACTGACACGGCCATTTTGTAACTTCATTGAAGATTTCCTGTACGCGAATATGTTTCCAACACGCACCGGAATGTGGTTCGGGATGGAAACCTCCAATGTACATTACGTTATGGCAGGTTTGTTTTAAAATTACTAGCTAAAATACGCAAATTAAGATTTTTGTGAATGTGATTATAATTAATAGCGTTATGAGACACAATACTTCATGTAGCGAGTATGTGTTCCATGTAATTGATATATATAGTTTCGTGTTACTTGATATAAAGCTCTGTTTCCTGTATATTGCATTAAGCAATGGATCATTCCAGGATATATGCGTAAAATTTTGTATTACGTAACACCAAATAATACACGTTATTCATAAGTTTCCAGGATTTGCCTTGAAATTTTCTAATAACACTGGAATTAGTATATTGACGGTTTCGTAATTATTTTTGTGGTTCACTATCGCCATAAATACTCGCTGCACAATAAGACTGTAATTTTACGGAATATACATATTTTTTTTTACATTTTCGTCGTGTGACACTGACAGTGAAAGGCTTAATTGCTTGTTCGTATACACGGTGAGTTTGTCACAGCAACGACTCCTTACAGATGACGGAAACAGAACAAAGCCCAGGAAAAGTCTTATCGGCGAGGCGTTGCTCTTACTTCACCGTATGACGGGCGAAAATAAGGACCAGGCTCGATCTGCAGGTTTGCTCATGTGCGTGTCCATGTTTCCTCGAACACCAGACATAAGTCACAGTTTTATGATGGCGGAAATTAAAAAAAAAAAAAAAACATTTTTCATGGATTTGCGTAGATCTTAGTAAATTAATTTCAATGTCGTTTTAACCAACGAGACAAGCGGCAGATAAATATATAAATACTCTGTAAGAAGTGGTGACTAACAAGGATGTACCTCGTTACACTTAATTAAATATAATTCTCGAGATTTCACCAGCTTGTTCACTTCACAAGCAGTTCTATCCAATAATTTATTTAGATGTGCATCGTGGTAGCCACCGTCAGTTTTAAACGCAAGTAAACTTCACTTGAATCACCAAAAATTATCTCAATTTAAAATATTTCTCTTCTTGTGATAATCTAGTAACTTAACAAAACGCGTCTAACCGCAATTTCTGTCTAACATCTATGTATAGCAACAAAACTCATGTAGTGTTAGACTACTTTAGGTACATCCTGGAGCAGCAAAAGTGACCCGAGTTTTTCGCTAGCGGATGGACCACTCTGAGTCGAGTATATTAGGATTTGTTTTTTAATTTATTGTTAATCTGCTTCTAAATGTATCCTTTAGGACATGTATTATATAAATAGTGTATGTTAAAACTGCCTTTTAAGAAACGACATTTACAGGTTTTTGAAATCTGTGTGGCAAAACATTATCGACATTACTTTATAACGGGGTTTTGTCAACTTTGTGAACATGTTATTGTCAGAGTCCATTGTCCTTAATTATCTCCTTCATCGTAACCATAGGTTTCCATTTCCTTCAATCAGATTTGACACAGCCGGAGCACTGCGGCCTAACAAGACACAATATTACTGAGACGGTTTAGTTACACCACGAGATTTGAATCAAAGAACCCCTCGATGCGTTGTTTTAAAACTTGCATAAGAATATCGCTATTTTGAGAGAAAAAAATAAATATACTTACTTCAAATGTTAATTATATCGGATTTTAACCACTCTGCGACTGCGTGGCTCGTATGCATCACACAAAAACCAATATTAACCCTCTAACATCAACAAGTATTATCTAGAAAATAGTTTTACGGCAGTGTAACACTGGTCTCGCACAAATTCGCCTATAATTCGCGAGGACCCGAGTTCGATCTCAGACTCCGGCCATCTTGATTTAAGTTTACCAGGGTTTAAAGAAAACACTCCAGGTGAATGCTGGGATCGTTACATAACATGCTCTGACCAACTTGTACTCCCTTTCCTTCGTGCACTTCGATCAAGATCTTGTGATGTTTGAGAGCGTGTAAAAATGACCAAAGAAATAAGTAAAGAAGTGTCACACGAGTCTTTCTATGAACATACTAATCAATTTTATAATTTGTATTGTTAATCTCTGACCATCATTTCCGAAAATAATAAACAGACTTACATCTGAATACAACCCAATACAACTACTTTGATCGACGTGTATCGAGCCCTGCAGGGTTGCATAAAACGAGGCTGTACTATGAAGAAGCGACGGAATACGAAGGGTTCCGGAAATGAAAATGTGCCCCCCCCCCCAGAAAAAAACAACACTGACCAACGACAACATCCGCCAGGTTTCCTACATGCGATAAATCGGGGGTTGGCACCACCGGGAATAAACCCGGACCACACTGGTAAGAGGCGACGTCTCTTGTCACTGCTGCATCCTTGTGCAGTTATGACTATTAAGTATACTCGCGTTGATAGTCAAAGGGATACATTAGCAGAAGCAATTAGGCGAGTGGTGAACGTATTTCCCGGAACGACAGAAACTGAATTTCGTCTTCTTGTTGAGAATGTGGCGCAGAAGAGAGAAGGAAGTACAAGCCGGGCGGAGAGGGAGGGGGGGAGCGTACAGAGTTCATATCTCTCACATCGTGGAAGTTTCCCGTGGTTGGCTGGTGAGTGTACCCCCATCCCATACCCCACGAGCATCACTCCAGGTGTGCTTCAAACTCTGTCTGAATGTTTCCAGCCCCATCCACCTCGCACAGACCACGACTCTACCCTCAGAGGTCGTACTTTCCCTGACTCTAGTAGAGACGCAAAGCCAACAGAACCACAGCCGGTAGAAGTTCGCCGACTGTGCCACTTGTAAGAGGCATAGTAACATGGTTGGAGAGCAGCATAGGTGTTTCTCTTTAAAACCTCAAACACTCTTCATTGTAAACATAACATGCCAACAACTAGGCTGAGATCACTGTGTATTATATTAAAACAGTCATATTTCTCAATATTGCACTTTTTAAAAACAAACTAAGCATAAAATCATTTCTGCTATAAATTACTTGTAAGTTTTTAAACGAAAATCTCGGGGCGCTTGGAAAATGTAATAACAAGTAGAGAGTAGATGTCGTTGAAAAAACTCGCACAACAGTTCATTTCACTCGCAGTGGTAGAAAATTGCTTCTGACTTACGTTAAATATTCATGATGCAATTATCTGTTGCATGCGACACGCTTTTTCCGTTTCAAATGTTACAAGTATTTTCTAAGGAGAAATCATTAGATATTTTTAATCACGATCACTGAATGAAATTTGTTTACTTACATAATATTTTCGGCTTTACAGTATTCTTAAATTAGAATAGTATTATTTATTTAAATTATTTTATTTTCATAATTTTACCCCCTTTATGTGTCACTGTCATCAATTTTTGAACTAAGTTTATAGCTTCAAGTTTTTTAGCCCATTGTGACTGATCAGACAAACGAGCAGACAAGAAAGGAAGTTAGTAAAACATGTTAAAATATGTCTTCCACTTTAAAGATACCACTTTTTGAGGTTATCATAACAGTATGTAACCATAATTACTAGACTCGTCTATAGCGGGACTAGTTGACCTTTCATAGGTTTGAACATAAGCTGTCCATGTCCAACATTATTGTATCATTACTGGCGCGATAGTTAGCGCAGTGCTTAGACCTCTCGCCTTCCACCAAGGCGATCCGGGTTAGATTCCCGGCAGGTCGGTCCCCGGGTTTCTGCATGTGGGGCCAGACGACGCCGCTGGTCGACGGGTTACCTCGGGGATTTCCCGTTTCCCCTGCCCCTTCTATTTAGCACCTCTCCACCGTAGGGCATCATTTCATATCATTATCCGCGAGCAAACATATACGTACATGCGCCCAGTCGTTAAGTCTGCATATATAGTTCCAGATGATAAGTTTTGTTACATAATTTACCGCAGCTATAGAAAATGATTGGTCTAGTAGCACTCACACACAAGCTTTGCTTATGTAAGTGTGATGTCTTCCATTCTATAAAAATATTTATTTAAAGCGCTGTAATATATATATATATATATATATATATATATATATATATATATATATATATATATATATATATATATATATGCAGGTATATGTATATATATCCTGGCCCTGTTTTACCTTCCTTATACGGTATTTATTACTAGTTATTACTATCCGAACCATGCAGACGTCTTGCCAGTATACATACATACACATATATAAGTATATAAAATGGACGTTGGTCGAATTGCGACCCCCCCCCCAAGATATATGTCCAAAGGGGAAGATAGGTATAGAATTTGATGCACTACAGCGCAACATATTGGCGAGTTACAGCAAAATGGATATGGGTAAAATATGCTATGTGTTCAAATATCTATGAACACTAATTTTCATGGCGATCAGTTGAACGGTATAGAAGTCAATGCGCTGCAGCGCCGTATAGTGGCGATTTGGAGAGTTGTAGTTAAACGGCTATAACTAAAGCCTTTTCCATGATAAAATACATATATGTGTCAAGTTTCATGGCGAGCAGTCAAACGGTGTCGGAGTTTATCGATATTATACATGCATCCATACAAACATATATACCAACATCAATTTTCATATATATGTTTAGAGATTGGTGTGGTTAACAGCATGCACCCATTTGACAGGGCCAACTGAACGTTCATGATTCGTCTCTAAACATATAAACCAGGTCACATTACCCTTGTCCAACCATACATGTTGCAGGACGTCTTACTGTTTAATAAAGTACGCCGGGACGACAGATTCCCAGGATTCTCAACTGTGTCTAGCCTTCAGTTGGAATTTATTGCGCTCGCAAAATTTTTAAGAGGACGTAATGCAAAAACAAAACGCTATAAATTTTAATTGAAATATCTAGGTGCTCGGAACTCAGTATAAAATAAAACTAACAATGAGATAACCATGTGTACCAAATTCTTTAGCAAATATTTTTCCTGTCTGCCGGATGCCTTCCAAAAAATGCAATGTTCTTTTTAAAATAGGATTCGAAGTGCAACCTTGTTCTCATTTATTTGAAAACAGTAAGACATTTCACTTTCCTACACATTACATATTGTGTTTCACTTTAATTAATCCAAACTGCCATAAATCTTACACTTACATTTGTTTAGTAAAAGAAAGTTATATTTACTAAAGTATTCATATTACTAAATTCGTTATGTATTTTAACGTTTCGCCGAGGTATTGCCGAAAAATATTTAATCTAATGAGCCATATTATTACATAAGATCATTTAATTAGAATCGACGTGTGTTTCTACAGTGAATACAGCTATACAAATGTTTATCGTTTCTGAAATTCGTGTTTTATGCTGGCAAACGATTCTTAATTACAAATACACATATATAAATAAATGTAAGAATTTTAATAACACGAGTAAACATAACACGAAAAAATCATCCACAGAAAACTTTATATCGTGAATTGAAAATCTACAATTTAATACAGAATATTGTCAAACGTAATGTATTATGATGTGCGTACGCCGTTGCAATATTTTATCGTCTCAGAAATATTACTACGAGACAATAATATTGCGATGGCGTATGTCCATAAAAAGTACAGTACGCTATTCTGTCCTATTGCAAGAAACACTCTGAGATAGAATATTGTCCAGTTTAAATGTAGCACTGGTCGTCAGGCTGCAGAAAACTGCTATAGCATTCAGAAAAAGACTAAGAAAATCGCTTTGCTTATGTAACTTTATGTTAGTGCATTGTATTAAGGCGATTGTGGAAATAAATTTGTGTATGGATAGTAGAAGGAGTTCAGATGGAATTCATTTCCAAGACTTTTTATCTTGAATTTCAGGTAGTAAAATTCGTACCTCTTCTGAACGCCAAATGCAGTGAACTAGAGAATGAATTTCGCTTGTGACGTATGATTACCTTTTACATTGAATTTAAATAATTCCGAGAATACTGTAAGAGAAGAAAGTTTCAATCTCAACATTGTTATGAAACCTACACTGAGATCTAAATGGATATAGAAACTTAAAAAATGTTTAGCTATATATTTTATTTTAAGAGAAACATCAAGCTGTGATAACAACGCCGAAGTGGAAATCTAATTTTTTTTTTCCGTAAAGATCCCACTAACCTTCATCAAGTTGTAGTGGAAGCTACGAAGTGGAAACTTAATACAGGATAATAAATGAACCGTTAGTGATACTATCAAAGAAGGGATTATATTCTTTATTTAAGCGTTCATTTACACCTTACAACGGCAATTGACGAAAATAATTTTTCAAACCATTTAATTATCGAAAATCACATTGGCCCAAAAAACTTAAAACGTTTTCAACGGGATGCTTTGAAAATTTCGATACTAAAACGATGCTCAAATGTGTAGGGGTTCTGAAAAATAATTCACCTTTCGTTAAAATATATATATATTTTGCTTGAGTTTTGTTATATTTCGTACCCCAACAGGCAATAAATTATTGGTACAAAAATTTTTGGTACAAATATTGATACATCAGCGAGAACACAATATAGCGGTTCTTCGATATGAGAATTGTGTTGTTCAAAAATATTTTTAAAATCAATGTTGAAGTAGTGGATGTGGCCTTAATATTTTTTTATTAATTTTAAAATTGGGATTTATTTGTCGGACGCTTTTAGTTTAAGCACAGAGCAAAATATGCAAGGCATAATTAGAAAGGTTATGTTATAACTAGAGATTTAATTCCGTAATTTGACTCTGACGTTGCTACCAGAATGTCTCGTGTGTGCTGTCTTCTAGCTCATTGCTCTACGATGTGTTTTATTGTTTGGTTTCCTCAGCATTCGCATAGAGTGGTTGTAATATTTTCCGCTTAGATATTATTGTGTTGTTTATGGACAAGATATTTAGTGATATGTCTAAACATGTCATTTTGTTACTGTAAGGTCCAGGGATGATTATCACATTTAAATTGTAAATTTACGGCGTTGTAGACATTTACGACTTAAATAAAGTAATGAGAGTTTTAAATAATTTTATACAAAGTAGGAAAGTGGCATGGAAACGCTATGCTATAGGGAACTGGGATGTGATTACGAACACCTTTTAACTCACAATTGCAAATAAAGAGTAACTATGAGCTGCGATATCCATCGATTATAATCGATCATCTGTGATATTTGCCTTCAATCATTGATATGTGATAAAGTATGACGATTCATTAAGCTATCACTAATTGATGAGTTCGTAATTCCGCTCTTGGAGAACAATTTAGGTCAAAATTCAGTACCTTCAGTAAAGGCATTTTCTTCTGAAAATAAGTCAACACTACAAACACATTTATAGTGCTTTCAATGTTAAGTGAGCCGTTTGAATACAGTCTTGTCAAGCAACCAACTTGTAGCGGAAGTTTAGAAATTAAACTTCAAGAAAGAAAATATACACAGCCTTCAATAGTTCTTTCTTTATTGTGAATTACCTCTGCGGAGGAAAATTTAAATTGCAATAAATAAGCGTATTTAAAAAAAAATCAATGCAGCAAACATCCTTCATGTGCTGGAAGTGACCCTATCTTTCGCGCGAATTTACAGTTTATGTAGGCAATAGAAAAGGATGGCACATATTAGCCTGTACTGTAACTTTTATTTGAACTTTCATAGAAAAGTTTACGAGGTGATATTATTTGATAAATGAGGTATTTTTTGTCTCCGCTGTGTGGCGTTGTACAAGCTTAGGGACACATGATGCGAGCGGAGATGTCGTTGATGGATCACGGAAGGCTTATCTACAAGATTTATAAGCAATCTGGCTGTGCTGCGTGGCTCGGCAGATAAAGTAATATGATGAACGACTCTAGGCCTATTCTGCCTGTATCGAGCCATATGGCGCGCGGTCGTTACCGCCTCTTACCTAGAATGTTTGTTACCTCGTAGGTGTGTGTTGCTCTAGCTACAGGGATCGCAAGCTCTAGCAAAGCGTCTCGAATGAGAGAGAGATAGAGAGAGACAAGCAGTATAAAGGAAAACTAAAGCCTAGCATACACTCAACTTTTTAATGTACATGAAAGTGAACATCAAATGTGTACAAGAAAGGCAACTCTAGCCTGTCATATTCATTTATGAGTTGACTCAACCAAATTGCTTGTAGCAGTTCATTCGGGATAAAGCGAGCATCAAAGATTTAACCGTTGAAAAAAAATCACTAACCGTTACTACATACAAATCAACAAGGAGCGTGTGGTATATAACTCAACGATAAAAGTATCAGTTCAGAATTGTAGGTTTCTCGAAGCCAGTTTGTAAAAATCAAAACACAACAATCCCGGACAACAATTTTACCAAATTTCTGAGCAAAAATTTTTCTCGAGTAACGTACAGCTGAAGAACAATCTCTGACGTCGATGTCTCGTACATTTAATTGCGGCGCAAGAGATCGCGCTCTACAAATGCATCATTCTGGGTAAATGTTTGCTCATAAACTTGGAAAATATAAATATGAAGGATTGTTGTTTTGCAGTTTTTCCATACAGACATTCAAAAAGTTTAGATCTCAATTAGAACTCAGCGCTTATTCATCTACCTGGTAGATTCTTCCACGCCATAACAACAATAGTTACTTTACTCCTTGTATTGTTGGAAGTGAATTGCAGAATGTAGTTCCGTGTATGATCATATTCAATTGAAGCAATACTGAAATAAAATCTACTAAATTCAACACATTTGTATTTTATATAATTAATAAAATATGTTTTATCTAACTAATGAGTTTCTTTCGACAGCACAATTTATCTTACAAGCGCAAACGTCTGGTGACGTGCTTAGAGACGTTAGATATTTCCCTTCGTTAGCTGTTACGCGCGGAAAGATACAAATTGGCTGAAAATATAAATTTTGAAGGGATTTTTTGAGTGCTTATTTCGTTTCGAACCGCCTATACAAGGAGGTGTACACCATTAAAATGATAAGTGCAGAATTAAAGCTGCATTCCGGGAAGTTTGTGGGATATTTGCGCAATGTTTATTGTGTCTGTACCAAATATAACTTATAAAATATAAAAATTGAAATATTTTCGGTAGTAAATAGTATTGTGCTAGGTTAAGTAAGTCCCGTAATGAAACATCTGGCAATATTCCTTCTGTAGAGTCTCTCTACCAGATATAATATATTTGCTTTCAAATATTTAGTTTCTGTAAGTTATTTCGTCCAGAAGCAATTCGAGTGTTTAAATGATTTGTTTACATTGGACTTGTGCAAGAAAGTTAACAAAACAGAATCGTCCCTATTCCACACTCTCTAGCGTACAAGTCATTGTATGCCAGCTACTAGTAAACTAGGTGGCCCTTCACCCAACACAAGTTTGCTACAAGTCCAGGTGGACAAGAAGGTGTTCACAATCAAAGATGGCCGTGTGTACTGGGCATTACTGAAGAAGTTCTTAAGCTGAAGGTAGTGTTACAGTTTCGAATTTAGGAATTTTGCCATCATAATTCTTGTTTTTGATAAGTTCCTGAAATTCAAACATCATAAGAAAGTAAAACACGTACTCATAAAAATCTTGACGTTGCAAGAACTTGTATGCAAGGCCTGTAAACGGTATCTCAAGCCATCCGAAGTATTCAGTCAGTATTTTACTCCAGAACATTTCTATAAGGTAGACTCCGAAAGGCATTCCGCCATTAATATATTTGAATAAACCACAGTGTCTTATTCAGTCTCTTAATAAAACATAAATTTTAGTAATGAAATTCAAATACGTCTCAGTCATCAAAATCTAACAAATTTTACTTGACAAATGTCCCTCACTGTGAAAGCCATATTTCCTGAATTTTTATTTTGCTGTATCTACGTGATTAAGATCTGTATCACGTTGGGACAGTATAATGTCATCTCTTACTATCATGTTGCTAAATATGCTGGAAAACTGTTATATGTTGTGTTCGTGATATTCTATACCATAATTAAGACTTATCTTGCTAAGTTAGTTATACATACTGCAGCGTGAGCTTCCGTTTATAGCAAACTTCGTATTACAAAAATGCCCATCGTTCGGTTTTATACAATTACAGTGAAGTGTTGCTATTAAAAAGTCCTGTTTACATTATTGATTAAAAATAAAATTTTGTCATAATAATTTCTTATCTTGTAATTTCAAGCTTATGAACATCACCAAGGATAATTTTTTCTCTATCCGGCGATGTTTCGAAACTACACCGTAAACATACCGTGAAAGTGTCATCAATAAACCAGTAACAGAAGTTAATGGAAGTACAGACCAGACATGATGGGTGGGTTACTGAAAGGGGAGACTGCAGATTCTCAGAACTGCACACTCCTGACGTACGTGTAGTAGACGAATGACAATGAAGTATCTACTTGACTGGCTCCTGTAGTGAGCAGTCGGTAATAAGCCGCACTTGGATACCAGCGTGTCAGTGACTGTAGAGTCAACAAGAACACAACACTGTAAACTATAAACTACTGCAGTCCTGTCTATCTGCCAACAAACCACCGAACACATTTACAAGTACTTATTTAAATACAGCTGTTTCAGAAATACTTTTACAATCCTGGAGGTTGGGTTTATTACACCAAAACAAGGGGGAAAAGTCCATGCAAGCATCAGGTCCAAAAATCTTTAGTTTTTGAGTATTTTATTAATGGTTAGTCCAATGTGTTGTAAGGAAGTCGGCTATAAAAATTATGTTATTAGACGATAGAACGGATGCAAATATGCTGATGCACACATTTATATCCTCTATAGCGGATGTGATGATATTTAATAAGGTGCGACTGTGTATGTGCGTGAGGAAGCAAGAGGATGCCATTTGGAATATTCACCACGAATTTCTGAGTTTATGTCAGTTTCACCATGCTATAACACTGACAACGTGTAACATATATTACATGATGTTTTTTCGTTAACAATGTGAGAATTAAAGTTCTCCAGATGCATGTTTATGAAGATTATTTCTGCTTTTGGTGCATGGAACCGAACCTCCAAGTTTATAAAGGAATTTGTGGAACATCCTGTATGTTTATAATTTATTCCGTTAGCAGTGATGTTGTCGTTCTATATTTTCTACCAGTGTTGGCTATATTAAAATTTTCTGCTTATTTGTTAAGTTATCGGATGTTTTACGATACCTCGAACAGCTTGACAGCCCCGGTGTAGGAACACGAAAACAGTTGAAGGAACTATCCGAGTAAGGAGATTTCGGAAATAATTACATTGAGAGAGTGGACTCGAACGTGGATACTCGAGGATGCAAGACGAGCGTCTTACTACTGTGGTCTTGGGATGATCTTGTCAATGCGAGTGTGTGGTCAACTGCAGTGTTTTGCAGGATCGTTGTTGGCGAATGCAGCTGAGACATAGAAAACCCACACTTACATACAAGAACTAATCACGAGATGACGAGCAATAAAAAAACCATCACTTGCATGTCCTGCTAGAAAGGCAAACAGTTCGAGCTGAAGTTACGGTGAGAAATGAGACTCTATCCTTTTGGACGACTCTATGTGTTGATATATTTCACAGCTTCCTACATATGACGACTGAAATCGTAATTCTACGTAAGAATTGGTAACACACCACTCTACGCATAACTACAATCATACCACTGAATTAAGAAGAGGAAATTTTTATCTTCCACCACCATATCTTCTAACATATGTTAATTACTCTTTAATTTCACGTATATTCCAGACACAACACATTCCATTTTTTTTCACATAAAAAAATGCCAAGCGACAGTTTTGCTAACAAAATAAAGTAAGATAAAGCTGATTATCTACGTAACGAATTGAAAGACATACAGCAAAATTTTGGAAGTTTCACCAACCAACATATAGCGGGGAAAAAATTAAATACATATGACTAAAATATATACTGCAGGGCATTCAGAGATATAACGCTATAATTTGTCATACGACGGTTCGTCATTAAGAATCATTATGTGATAACGATGATGGTAGTCTTCCTTCGACGATATAATATGCTATTAGAATTTATTGATTTGTGGACATACGTCATTGCTCATGTTTTGCTGATCAAACCTGTGTTGAATGACGAAGTACGAAAACGAACAAGAAAAAACAAATATAAAACATACACAAAAAGAGAACAATTAATCAATCCCAGCGGAATTCTGTTACATTTTTTTTTTCAAAATTATTTTTATATTAGACATCAAAGAATTCTAGAGATAAGATTCAGTCGAATATCGACGCAACACCTAGGCATAAAATACTGACACAAATATAGAACAAGATTCCCAATATGAAAAAAAAAGATGGAAATAGACAAAAACAGTGAACAGTGGACAACAAATACAAGACAATAGACAACACAAGTAAAAACCAACGAAAAAAATGCAACATTTCGGGAATTGCGATCCATCCCTATCTTCACGCTGACGCAGCTGGTCGGAACACCAAGATGCGAATGGAGTTCGCTAGAAAATTGGGGCTTATTTAGCCTGGATGGTCTCTAAGCTGCTCGGCCAATCATGGCAAAGCATGTGTGATTGGCTGGGCTCTCGGCCATTGGTATAGGCAAGTACTCACCTGATTGGCTGAGCACCCTTTAATGATGTTGGCTGGTGCTCTGCCGAGACTGTTACACATAAATCTGTTTATTTGTTTTATTTATTTATTTTCTGTAACACTGTTTCATTTTTTATTAAAGGCAACCACATATTTTTCAGTTCAATGATCTGTTGGCTTATGATGTTTTTGTTACTGGCTACGTAAGCTGATTCTTTAATTTTCCTTTTAATTCTGTTGTGTGCTTTAATCGCAAATTCCACACTTTTCTGCTCAGAATAAAAAATAAATAAAAATAAAATAATATCATATAGGGATTATTGCCGAGACATACATCAGTCCGTATACGTGGGAAATGAATAGGTGAAAATGACTAGTTGCTATGTTGCCAGATGTCAGTGGTAGAAACAGCGAGAACCTTCCCTCTCAGGAATACAGCTCACGCCACTGCAGTACCAAGGCTCGAGGCAGAAAGCTCGGAAGCAGGCAGGTAAAGAAATTTCCCAGCAGACGGGGGCGGCTCCTGACAGACAGGAAATTCCTCAAGGAAACGCCACGAAGGGTTGCTCTCCTGAGGCACAGAGGCGCTGCTGATGGAGAGGGGAGGGGGAGTTTAAGGCAAGGGAGGGGGAGGAGAAGACGCCATGCTTCCACACAGACGCCGGAGGCCTCGGCTTTGCCGCTGCATACGTTGTTCCCAGCCCAGATATTTCTATAATGAGCATTTCTTGTACAAAACTTTAAAAAAATTTATAAAACTAATCCCCGGCATATAAAACGATCCCTTATGAGTGCGTGGTAGATAAATAAACGCTGAAATGATCTATTGGTTTATACGCTTCTTTCGAAGCCAATGTTGATAAAATATTCAATGACAATCACAGATAATGGTATTTGCCAACTTTATGAGTAAATATTTATCCAAAATTACTCATTAGTTACGCGTGATCTCTTGCGCCGCAGTTAAATGCACGAGGTTCCGGCGTCAGAGATTGTGTTTCAGAAGTACGTAACACTGGAACCGATTTTGTTTAAAACGTTGGCTAAAACTGTTGTCTTGGATTGCTATTGTTTAATTTTCGCAAATTGGCTTCAAAAAACCTACAGTTATAGATTAATGCTTTTAGCGTTGAATTATGTACCACGCCTTATTAAAAACTAAACAAAAATTGCTTAAAGTTGTTGCGAACCTTAAAATGCGCCGGGTGACATCTAAGTAAACAAAATAGGTAGTTGAAATTAGCAAACTTGAAACAAAATAAGAAATTACAACAAAATTTAACGTTTATTGTGTGTACGTATGTGACAATTCCGAAAGATATGCCCAAAATGTATACAAGAATAAATTTCAGTTTTTTTATTCATGCGTCTTTTTGTGGATTTTTTCTTGTTGTTTTGTTCTATTCTGTTTCAATGTGTCGGTAATTTTTTAAATATTAAACTTAAGTTATTTTGTACCTTTTTAAACTTCAATACTTCTGCAGTTATTGTGAATATCAAATAAAATAAAATTGTTTATTTTAATACAATTTACAAGGAATGGAGAGCACTTGCCGTGTAAAACTTATTAATATTTTGATTCACAAATATTGTAATCACTGTTAATACACTTAATAAAATTTTAATACACAGTTTTTACAACTTAAAAATAAACAGTGCAATATGGAGAATGTTTTGTGATAAACAATATCCACAGTATTAAATATTAATAATTATATATTTATATTACGTAGTACACACATAAATGATCATATTTTTGTTATAATTACAACAAGTGCTAATAAACAGTTGGTTGCAAGCATCGACTCTACTGAATTAGACACTACGTTCATGTGTGTAGCCATCGAGGCAAGGTTACCATAATTAATAAATAATTATATCATTGCAAGACCATCGGCTTTATAAACATGTTTCGAAATTCTGACTGATTCAATAAATAAAATATAATGTATAATAAACATTCTTTTATATTTCTATGATACTCTCCCACAAGTTCGGAAAATAACTCATAAACACTGAAAATATTTCAGTTAAACACTGCTAAGAACTATCCCGATAAACTACAGTCCGATTAAAAACACAATGACATAGGTCTTTCCGTTTGGGAGCTAAAAACCACAGACACACATGCACAGAAAAACAGCCAGACATACAGAAATAGCCGTCAGTCATATAACATACCTCATTTTTCGTCGGGGGCGAAAATATCTTTCGCGAGGATATAATTTATTTTAACAGTGCAAACATATTATGGAATACTTTTCTACGCGGATCAACGACCTGTACTGAGTACATTCTGTTCACTTGCTAAGCGAGCTTGTGTAACAAGGAAAGCTGGTTCAGTACGGAAAAGACAATTTCGAAAATGAGGTATATGATAAGCTAGATTTCAGTTACGTATACATTTCTTTCGTATTTTCGATTGGATTCCAGTTTATCGTTCACGTCCTGGAGAACTATAAACTATATGAACCCTGGAGAACTGAGAACTATAAGGACCCTGGAGAACTGTAAACTATATGGACCCTGGATAACTGAAAACTATATGGACCCTGGAGAACGGTAAACTATATGGACCCTGGAGAACTGTAAACTATATGGACCCTGGAGAACTGTAAACTAAATTGACCCTTAATGTTTGCAAAATTATTTCTGAACAATTGGAATTTATTGGTTTGTGGACATATGTCATCGCTCATGTACTGTTGACCAAATTTGTACTGAAAGACAAAGTGACAAAATAAAAAAAAAAAAAAACAGAAAATGTAAAAATGTAAGAAACAACAATCCCAGAGGAACGTCGTCAAAAAAATTGACGAAGTTCCTCTGGGATTGTTTTTTCTTACGTTTTCTGTGTTTTTTGTCACTTTGTCTTTCAATACAAATTTGGTCAACAGTACATGAGCGATAACATATGTCCACAAACTAATAAATTCCAATTGTAAGCTCCCGTTGCAAGAAATATTTCAAAATCTGTTATTTCTGAACAAGGTAGTTTAAATGCCTTGCGCTGATAACTGCCGCTATGCTTCATCCTTATTAGCAGAGTGTCTTCGTGCAGAGGCGTCGCTTATTTGATTGCACCAATCAGAACAAGGTTACTGCGACACCACGCGTTTGTATTATTTGCAGGCAGAACCCTAAGACTCGTGAGGGTTAATACCATCCAATGACTCGCCATTAAGCATAGCTACAAATGTCTGCGTAAGGCACCGAAAGATGTTGGTGTAGAAATATTTAGGTTAAAATATAGGATGTCTACTGTGAACCAAAAACAAACCTGCAATACAACCAGGATCGAACACTGAGCTACCAAGTCTCGGATGAAACTGACCAATAAACGAGCTGTAGTCAGTATATAAGCAGCTGAGGTAACGTGTACAAGACACTGACGTCAAGTCCTCATTTCTATTAACTTACAAAATGTTTCTTTCTTCTAGGTATCGTATACGAATATATGCTTTAAGCAAGTGATATTTACATGCTTGCATGAGAGCCGCTCCGAGGTCTTATACCGGAGATGCCGCGATGGTCGAGGGAGGAGCCGACCCCCCGTAGCTCAGTTGGTTCAGCGGCCGTACCTGACATCACAGATATATCGCTGACAGATTATGTTTAGCGGTATTGGTGCGTTCGAGTGACAAACGATACCTCACTGGTCGTCTCTTAAACAAAAAAGTGTAATGGGAGGAGGCTGATATGGTGGGAAGTCAACGGGGGTTGGGCTTTCAAAATCACCATCGCGAGAACGTGATGCCCAAACGCATCCCTCCCCCTTTTTATTCTACTACCAGCCACGAATCCGCGATGAGCGATTGTCCGAGATTTGCGAGCGGTCGGGGGTAAAAATCGGCGGGTATTTAATTGTGCCAGCTAGTTGGTGAGGGGCAGCGCGCCTGTTGATGGATGCTTGCGTACCGAAGAGACCCACCCCCTCCCCTCGCCCACGTGGTGGATGCCGGGGTGTATCGATCGCACACCCCTCGGCCACAGCGCGCCGACTGTGAAAGAGTCGAGACCATAGTTGGAAGGGGTTGGAGGGGCGCGAGCGATCAAAGGCTTTGCGCCTGGCGCGACGTCGCTAGGCAACCGCGCTCAGCGGGCCTGCTCGGCGGGCGGCCCACCCTCACCCTGCGCCAGGGGCACCATGCCGCCACCCGCCAGGGGAAAGCAGGTCAGGTGGGCTGACCCGGGGTCTACATCTTCACAACAAACTGGAATATTTATAATAGTTGTATCTGTGTGTCGCTTGTTGAAACTTCCATAGGGTGTTGTGTATGTGTCTACGGTTGGATATGGGAAGGGGGAAGGATTATGCGATATATTCGCAGTAACAGAGTGATTGAGTGAGTGAGATATTTTGTTCAGCGCTCAACATCGAGGTCTTCAGCGCTGGTGATGGAGGACATGAGGTGAGTATGGAGCTGCGCCGGAATGAAGGGGCGGGGGAAACGGGAGATCCCCGAGAAAACCCGCCGACCGACGGCATCGTCCGGCACGATTTGCAGCAACAGACATTAATAATTTTTTTTACTCTCACAGTGAAAAGTCAACAGTGGGACAGATAAGCTGTTTACAAAATTTCACTCTGTTAGCCCGGGTAGAGTGAAGTCCCAGCTTGAGTCGTCTAGAGAGCGATACGGGCCAAGTTTGCTTGCGACTAGTAAGTAATCGTGCAAGTAGCTTAGTTCGCATGTATTCGACACAACCTAACTGACCTGGTCACGTGATCGACAAAACTATGCTAATTACGCCAAGATACTTTTTTGCCAAAGCTTCTCATTCTGTATACTCGAACAGATTATTTTGATATTTCAGTTTATTTTTACTGAAACAACGTCCAGCTATATTTAAGTAGCAAGAGATTTTTGAGTCGTGACACTTAACGATTTATTTGCTTATGTTAGATTAGAAAATTCGTCGTTTGATAACTAAGATTAATCATTCTGACTGATGCATTGAACCACAGAACCTCAGAATAAGTATTTTTATATGCGTTACCACTTGTGGAGTATATATTTAGGGCCTTACATCCAATTTAACAAAAAGGTAAGGAAATTGTTCAATCAAATTTATGGGTTATTTTGTAACTTAGCAACATGCACATTGATGTATCAGACGAGATTTTTGCAGCTGTCAGTGTCCTAGTAATTTCTTTGCTTTCAAGAAATAGCATATTAGGTTAACATAAAACAATATTAGGAAGTGTAATACAATTATAATGAAAACATTTAGTAATTAGATACTTTATATCTTAATATACAAAATATAAAAGTCACAATACATGTTACTTACGGAAAGGTCGAGACTGGCTTATAACGATCATTATGATCATCAAAGTTTTTTTCGGACATAGTTATTGCGGGAGAATGTTGCCGTATTGCAGAAAAACCCACAGTAAAAACAAAGGAAGAAGAAAGTCAATAAGTTGTATTCAACAGACATACAACATACAGATAATTCCTGAGAGTAATGTAGTCATATCCCAGAAGACGATGCAAGGACAAGAACAGATATAAACAACATTAAAATTAAGTCCTAAGTGGAATATAGTCGACTGAAGAAGGACGACAGAAAAAAAAAACAATAAAAGACAGACGAAATAATAAAAACCAACAAAAATGGGGTGTGTGGAAAAGGCACCGAATGGATGAACGACGATGACACAAATAACGAAAGATACGAATGGATGTGAATACAGGCAATACACAACACAGACAAAAACTGATGGAAAATAATTGTATATATATATATATATATATATATATATATATATATATATATATATATATATATATATATATATATATATATATTTTACATACACACTCTTTAAGTTCTGCTCCCGTGCCTCGCTGTCCTTATATACAGATATAATATAATGTTGTGGACGTTTTGGTAAAAATATTCAAGGCCGATATCTTCCTTATACGATTTCACATGCAGCAAACGTTTTAAGCAGATTTTGCGTAGAATAATTTTTTTTGTACATCATTGATAGAAACCTCTCTCCATTTATCTTTCCTCGAATATTAAGTGTTAAGAGTAGTCTATGTTCTTCATCAGGTACCGGGCTACTTTTATGACAGATTTCATTGCGATCAGCTGAGAGGTTTACTTGTGGAAGGGAACAAACAGACGGACTGAGTCACTTTCGCTCTAATGCACTTATAATATTAGTGTTTATTTATTGTTTAGTTTCTTTTTTAATAGCCGTGCGATATACTTGATAATAGTCGTAACTTGATCACATTGCCATATCGTTTGGCGCGTGCTCAGTTCGTTGGCATTATAACGTGTGATTTTCACATTTTAATACATCAACCTTCTTCTCTTTACAAATTGATGATGTTCGTTTTTTTCTTCTTTCCTTCATATTTTGAACGCCTCACTTCATTGTAATTTTGGTTATGTTTCGTGTTTACAATTTCTCGCGTTATTTGGCGTGTTTTATGTACTAACAGCAGCTTACCATGCACTTGAGGACAATTTACCCTTATTTAACATTGTCCTAGAAAACGGTTTAGAAGAAGGATTTTTTTTTTTTCGTAATTTCGTTGCTGCTGAAAAGAATTTTACACATTATGGTAATTTGTTTTGTTACCAAGCCATGAGTGCAGAGGAGAGCTGCACTGTTGTAATATCTATTATTTCATTTGCACGGTTTAACTGTGAAGGCTAGAAGCGGTTTGTTGACAAAATGTTTTACAAGAAATGACGTATTAATTCTGAACATAAGTTTATCGATTTGGAAGATAGCTATACCGGTACCTGGCTGTGTTTTACTGGCTGTTAAGACATTTGCTGTTAATAAATCGGTTGCTAATATTACTGTGTGTTGATAAGACGTTGATAAAGTATTCCTGTAGACATTATTAGTTGAGAATTTTTGGACGTTTGCAGGATTATGTGGTAGGACAGTTGATTTGACTGTACAATTGCATTTATAACAAATAAGAAAATAACAGTTCGTATTAAATGACTTGTACGTCGGCTTTATTTTGTGTTCTTTTATCCTATAGGACCAGGGTTGAAGGACTTGTAATATTTTCACCCAACTGAAGCTCGTAGAACGGGATTTCACACTTGACTTTTTTATTTGTGTTTCAGTCTTGCGTTTAAATGGCATACGATGAGAAAGGAATAACGTATTCACGCAATATCCCGTGTTTACTGGTACACGTATGTTACGATTCCTGTAAACAAGTATAGTGAACGTAACTGTTATTGACTGCGTCATTGCCAGAGAATGTTGACGATTGGCGCTTGAAGTCGGTAACAGATCTCAATTTTTGAAACGTCTTTAGTGTTCGTCGAAGGAAGCTCCCTACTGTTCATCTGTTTCCTCTGTACTGTGTCGTTTGTGTTCACATACATTCCTGTCCCCGGTCGTCTGTGTTGTTATCGCCTATTTCTGTCGCCGTTTTATTTCATTGCTTCATTGTTTTCTTTTACATTTGTTTGGCTGGATAAACCGGCGAAATTCGAATTCATTTTGGTTGTTTTGTTATATTACTTGGTTTTGTGTGGTCTTTCTGGAAACAACTTTATACCTTTAGAGAACTGTATAAACGTCATATTATTTTTCTGGCAACAGCTAGCAACGGTTTTTGTATTGTGTGGTTTTCTACAACCCTGAAACATTCTGTTGGGATGGCTTATCCAAATACTGTTTAGTTTAAGTGAACGGAACTTATCAAGAACAAACGTTAGTTGTTTTAGTATAGTTCTGGAGTTGAAGGATTGGGGTGGGTTTTGCAATCACTAAGGCGCAGTCCACTTGGACGGAATGTGAAGGAGAGCAGGGGGTAAGTAGAGGTTATCCTGACCTGAGGGTTGAATGTGATGGTGATTCTCGTACCAGGGTTGAACAGAGAGCAGCTCTCACCAGTCAGAGAGGCTGGCGACAAAGGACCACGCCACTGACACATTCACAATGCCACTGGCGTGGTCTGTGTGGATACGAGCATCTCAGTAGTTCCCTCCATTGATATCTTCACTCTGCCGCTGTCTGCCATCCACCCTCTCCTCCCTTGTACCCTCACCCACACTTCTTCACACTTCTCTTTGCTCATCTGTTCCTCCGTCCTTGACTTCACCTCGTCCCGCCCGCTCCTCGTGGATCCTTCTTTCTATGGCGGCTGCTTCGTGCATTCTACATTACAATCAGTGGTCATCAGGACCGTTGGGGTGGAAGAACAGGGGAGGGGAAGTGCAAAGAGCCTTGGCGTTGGTCGGATATATTATTATAATAAAATCAGTTTGTCCACTTGTAACAACGTTTATCCCATTAATTCAGGCTATTAATTTTGAAATACGTAATTTGGAACTTAGAAAAAAAATGTGTATTTGGGATTGCGAGAGCAAGAGTCCCCAAATACTTCCTAGCATACGGGCCCGGGAATCCTGTCGATGGCCCTGATTGTTATAAAAAGTGAAATGTAAATATATTCTAGATAACAGCCGGTTTCTGGTTGATCGACTGGTAGAATTAACTGAAAATCAGTTAACGGACAGGTGAACTCACTGATAATAACTGGAAATCACTTCTAAATCAGTGGCATGTAGTCACTGAAATAATTATCACGGATTCATTGACTTAAGTTGCTTTTTTTTTACCGAAACGACTGGAATGTCACTAAAGTGGTAGTCCATTAATCACTGACTCAAGTTTAGTGTGTGTAGATTCTCCCTCGTATAACTTCCACATCCCTTTCTGTAGTAATTTAGACATTGCGTCTCATTTACAAACTACCGCTTCGCAATTAGTAAACTGCTTTATTCACGCGCTCATCAGCGCAGTAACTTCGATTCAGCGTTGACTCCTTGTTGCATATCTCACTTGCTTTTATCATCAACTTATTATTTACCTGAATGTGTTTTTATGATGCGATGTTTTAAAACTGTACACTTTGACTCAATAAATGAATGAGTTGAAGTGTACTGCGTGTAAAAGGAACGTTGGAATAGTTGTAAAAACTCCTTTTGTTGGCACTTTTATTGCGTTTCAGAGGTGGTTAGAAGTATTGTATTAAACTGGAATTTACCGTTCTCTCACATTTCATAGCCTTGAACTCTCAGAACAGCTGCTGGCGAGTGAAACACTTAAACATGGGGAAATTTTGGAAACAAACACTTTCATTAAAGGAATTTATTTGAAACTTTTATGAATATACGAAATTCAGTTTGAGTTTTTTTGGGGTTGGAGGTGTGATATTGTCCTTCAATGTAAGATTGATCTACTGCCGCTTACAGAAGTATGGGCAGTTTTCTATTTGTTAAGTACCTCATACTTTTATTTAAGCGGTTCCATGTCTCTCCTGCTCTTGTGTATAGAAACAGTCAGCGAAGTGTGCAGATTTATAGATTTATGTAGAGTACATAGACGGGAAACACGTTTATTGCAGGATGCCAACATAACGACATATACTGACAGCGAGAGATAGAATAAACCCTGCAGGACACGCCACACAATAGAAAGTATCCTGAACCCAGCCAGCAAACATCACGTGTGCATGACAAGTGAAAGCACAAATTAAGCTAATTTAGTAAGTGGTTTTGTGATACTGACACACGAAGATTGATTGGCAGGGACAGGAAATGTTCACAAATGTAATGACCAGCAGGCCAGACTTCGCTGGCCCATGTATTACACATTGGGCCACGATTTTATCGCGAAGATATTTTTGCCGCACTTTGTTTCATAGTCTCACATGCACATCGCCAGCTGTGCTTCATGGTTATTAGCAGCGTGTCTTCGTTCAGACATGTCTCTCATTTGACTGTACCAATCAGAATAAGATTATTGTGACTCAGTACATCTGTAATTTGCCAAGGCAAGCGAGAGTAACATCATCCAATCACAGACGATGTAGCAGATGTGCGCATAACGCACTGAAACCAAATGTTGCAAACATTTTTTCGCCATAAAATTGTGTCTCTAAACAGTATAATGTGTATATTCATAGACAGTTGCTTCAGTGAGTAGCCTGCCTGAACCCAGATCTGTCTGCACAGTATTACAGTGTTGATTCCTTACAACTTAGTTATTGGCTTAGAGTTTTACATATTGCGTTGATTACAATGTAATTAATATCATCTCATGTAGACCAAGGAAGACGCGCGCCGCTACATATATTCCCCTTGCTTCTTTTCAACCACGAGTCTGATGACGGTATTGTGTAGCAGCCCATCAACCTGGACAACAAGATATGTATGGTGGATGACGTGAAAGTATACTCTACACGTGGAGCAGCAACGGTGTGCAAGGGCGGGGAAACAGGAGTACCCGTAGAAAACCCGGCAGCCTACGACAACATCCGACCCATTTCCCACATGAAAATATTCCTGGATCAACCTTGCCGGGGATCGAACCCGGATTGACTTTATGAAAGGACAGTAGTATGGTCTCTCGACCACCACAGCCTGTCCAATGCAATGTAAACAGATTGGAAACATAGGAAACATTAAAAAAACCTTAATTCTACTTAAACTAAAACGTTACAAGTCTTGGCCCGTAGTCATTGTTTACTTAAGACATTATGAAATACAACCCACTAATTTTGGGCAAGCTGTTTCTGGTAATCCATTCATTAAAATCTCCTAATTCACGAGCTTGTCAAGAAACAACTTTTTGTATTGGGCAATATAAGTTACACGAGTAGATAAGATTAGCATACAGTTCCTGGATTGAACCCTGGAGTTTGTTAGTTTCTGTGCTGACATCGGAACTTACTATGTCAGGAAGCAACACTGGAATATCGTACTGTCCAGTCTGGGTTCAAACTGTCTGCTTACAGGACCATCAGCTGGTGTACATACTGTTCCGGCTCCAGGATATATAGCACTTTAGAAACTAGCGTGCAAGGCATTGTATCAGCGAACATTTACTTCCACTATGAACTGTCTGAAATAAGAAAAATAGTACAATAATATTTTATATGCCACGTTTTTAAAAAGGACTAAATATGACACTTTTCCAGGATTTAAAACAGAAAACATGGAGCGCATTCAACAGATAATCGATACATGAATATAGTTCACGGAAGTCATTAAAAATTTTATTGCAGTATAAATAATGCGAATTGCTGCTCCCTGGACTCATTATTATTACCTATTGTATGCACCCTACGTTTCTCATTTTAATTCTTACAACTATTTTCTTAAGTTTAATTAATTTATATTTTCTAGTACGTTTCAAAAACGTCGTATAGTAAAATATAGTGCATTAAATTTTTTTCTCCTTTCTAGGCTTTAAAAAATTAGGACGATTAATTTCTTAATTTAATTAAAATCCTTATATTTTTCGTAATTTTTCCACATATATTGTAATCGAGTTCTAGGCTATGTTTGAAGTTTATGTTTCTGCCTCATTGTTGCCAATCACACACACGAACAGATAAGAAAGCGAGTTAATAGAGACGTGGTAGTAAATAATAATAATAGCAATAACAAGAAAATAAATTGTATTTAAATATTTCTTTTCTTCTTTTTAATATTCAAAAAGTTGGAATAATTAATTTCCTAATTTTTACTAAAATAATTAATAATTGAATTTTTTTAAAATTTTCCTCTTATTCATGTATTGTAATTGATTTCTAAGCTATGTTCGAAAATTCAAGTTTCTGCCTCATTGTTGCCAATCAGACACACGAACATAGAAGGAAGCGAGGTAATAGAGATGTAATAGTAAAAGTAACACTGACTGTCTGCGCCTATACTTACCTGCCTGCCTGTTCCAAAGTGACTACCCCTCTCTCAAGAAGTAGTACTGGTGGGGGAAGGGGGGGGGGTAACAGAGGAGCAGTTACAACTACTTACCACGGATATACCAGCAGGAAGCACTGCAACAGCGACTGAGGGCCACTTGTGACGCCCCGGGCGGCGAGCTCCAGGTAATTACTGCGCCCTTATTAACCGCTAATTAATGCGGTGTGCTCGTGTCGAGAGATAGAACCTCCCTCTCCACCCACCACCTTCCCCGCGCAGATTAACCGCGCCGTCACAAAAAAACTACCGTTTATCGACGAATCCGCTGAATGTGGAGTTGCGGAAATACACTGTTGCTGGCGGGAGTGCCTTTCGTTGTTTGTGTTGATCGAAATGCTTTCCATTGAAAAGTAATACGGCCAATTCAGTGCTGCCAATTGTGCCAGTCACAAACGGATTTTTCGTTCTTGTGATCAAAGTTGTTTAAACTAACACCAGAGTAAATCATAAAGCTTTATTTCTATTAGTGTATTCCGAATCTTAAAAATAGCAATTGTGCTACATTTTGTTTTGAGTAAGAATTGGCTTGCTCATTTGGCGACACTGTGATTCTTCGCAACATGGCCACGACTCAAAATCATACCGTTGAGTGCGTTTAATTACGTAAAATTATTAAGATATAACATCAGGAGATATATGTTATAATCTCAACCGCTTTGTGGACATACAACATTGCGAGCGAATGTTGATAAGTTAAAAAAAATTCAACAGCAAAACAAAAGGAAAAATATAATAGCCATTACAGACGTATCGACTTAATTCATTTCCGGAATTATGACCACCTTACATGCTTGTTGGCCACATACAATACTGGCTTTGGTTTTCCTGCAACTTGACAACATTCTCGAGGAATGACGTAATCTAATCAGCTAGCAGTACTAACCAACTGCAGAAATCGTTCAATGACCACGGTAAATACGTTATTTAATAAAATATTTTGAACCTGAAATAATTTTTAACATTTGCGAAAACAATAGAAACTAAATAAAGTATTTCGGTTGGTTGAAAACGGAAAGTTCGCCGTACGCAACTGGGCGTATTTGACGCATTTTTGAGTCTTAAATTTTGTAATATTTTGAAGTACATGAACTTAAATTAACTTTGGTGAAATCGTACAGCTTAACCATGTTTAGATGTTGTGATCGATTTTATTTCTCTTTGAACTGCTCATATAGTATAGGATGGAAATGAATGAATCATGTTACAAGTAAGAAAAAAACTTACGTAAAAATTGTCGTGTTAAATAATCTTTAAAACAGTTTTCTGCAAGATTAAGTGTCTGGTGACATAGGATGACTCAGTAAGGAAAATTAATTTCCTATCAAACATTATTAAATATGAAACCTAATTATGACTTAAAATTAGTTTAGCTGTAAATTAAATAAGTCAGAACATTCCGACGATTTATAAGCCACGGCTACTCCTGTTCAGCATAGAAACCGGAGTTGATTCAGGGTTATCTTGTGGGAGATTCAAGTAAGCAAGTTGTAAGTGTTTATGCTGAGCTGGTCCATAAAGTATTCAAGCTAAACTAACATGTACGTAGCCCTCGTATATGTAGATGACGACTCCCAGTGCATACTACTAAGTTGAGAGTTTACGTTATCATAACGTTGATAATTCGTCGTTAAAATAATCTTGAACTCTTCTAAATATTGTAGTTTGGATCTCAACCCATCCTCTGGACATCTGGGGAAGTCGTACCTCTTCCAGGGCCTCGTCGAGAAAGCTTCTGACACACGTCCGTCTTCAGTCTCGGTCCAGAACATTCTTTCTTCACATTCCTTCTATAGCTGAAGAATTCCTTACATGTCTTGTAGAATTACAAGTTAAAAAAAGTAATACATTTTCGTTTTCGGTGTTATGGATTTCAAACAAAATGCGTGTTTTGTTGCCTCTCCTTGCACAAATTAGGTCAATTGATAGATTAAATTGCCGTTGTCTTCCATAACCTTCTGCTGAGTCATTAAAATTATCACAAATTCACTACAATATCTCAGTTACAATTTTAAACGGAAATTAAATAATATGAAAACAACAAAATTATATATCACTCTTTTGTCCGTACGCGAGATCTCTGATATTAAATAATATTAAATGTATGGTGAAAACAAGAAATCAACTGTATCTGCCCATGGCATTTTTCGAAATCAAGCCGACTTGCCTACAAGAGCTCTCGACAATTCTTCGTTCCTTCGTCAGTCGCTCGCTCTCCAGGACTCAGGTGTCACTTGGAAAACTTGTTCCTTCCATTGACAGCTGTCTTCGGTTCTCTTGCTAGCAGAGGGTTCTCTCACATCAGCGCGGTGACGAAAATAGCAATAGTCCCTCCCCCCACTTCCTTAAATTCTCCTCGGCAGAGAGGCAACTCCAAGGAAAAGTACGCTCACTTCAGAAGTATCAGAACCACCGGTTTATTGGAGATCCAGCCAGACGTCCCGGGAATAGGAAAAAACTGTATAACTTCCCAGTGAGACTCGGTATTACTGGAGCTTCGACTTACTTAGCCTTCTTGAAACACCGTTCCACGCCTTTCTTGGAAGTGGTGCTTCGTTCTAGCCTTCTCTTTCCTGTCGTTACACTATACACTCCGGGTTAGGTTGAATTTGAATTTGTCATATGAGCTATTCATTAACAAAGAGTTCCTCGTACGTGTAATTAGCCTTTCTAAAGTCAGTGGAAAGTCAATTTGATGAGTATTTCTTAATGTGGTGATGTGAATTGTGACATTGACGTTACCGCTGTCTGCAGAAATCATTGCCTTCATTCCATAGCGAAGACTAGGAAGGTTGTGATCAAGGATATATTTCAGCAACGGTCGGGTGGTTGTTGCAAGGGACAAGCTGCATGTTTTCCAAACTGTACACTCCTATTGTACGCGTCATATACCAACGACAATGAATAATCTACTGAGCAGTGAACAATTTCTCATCACTCAAGAATTGGTTCAATTTATCGTCCGATAATATTGATTTCTGGTTTCCACGGTTTGCAAAATTAAAACCAGGTGGACGCTGGAATTGTTCCGTAGTACAGGCCATGGCCGAATCTTTCTCCATTTTCTGTCTGCTATAGCCAATGTTTTCATCTCTTAGTTACCTCTATGTTGAATGGACGATTAGAGAACTCCTTAAGTTCAGGGAAGTCGTCAATAAGAATTCGTGTGTGTGGTTTTTCTTTGAAATATAATAGAGCTTGAATGCAGTTGTAAAGGTAATTTACTAATTTGTGTATTCGTAGTTAGGGAAAATAACATTTCGCAAGTTCATTGACCTAGGTGTTAGAATTCACTGTTTTGTGTACGTATATTGAAGCCTGGACCACTAGTCTGCTAGCTGCTACTCAATGCAACTGCAGACAATTAACGCATAGGTGGGGTCGAATCTGAATAAGACAATGGCTTCTAACAAGAAAGGTAGATGCATAGTTAGGCATGTAGGCTAAAGTTTTCGTAATAATATTATATTTTCTCATCTCTGAAATGTTTGTAACCGAAACACAAAGCCCAAACTTCCTAGGAGTGTGCATTCAATAGGGCTGATTATTCGTCGTAAAACCACTTTCTTCATCGACTCTAAGCACAAAGTGTTCAGTTGGCATCAACTATGCCGTCGAGGATTCTTCTTTCCCCCTACCTTATATCTTTACTTGTCTTGGACATATGGAACATACAACAACGTTCAGATCCCCAGAGGCACGAACATTTCACGGATTCAATTACTTGTAGGCTAACCTCCACTGTATTGTACATTACCGAGCATCGTCTGTCTTTCCATTGGCTGATGTGCAAATAAGCATTCAGTTTCACCCATACCATGAAGGAAGGTATTCATTCTTCATTTATAGTGATCTTTGAATTTCGCGAAAAGATTTTTGAACCACTTAGTTCCAATTCCCTTATGTTTACATCTGCAGCTCTGCTTCGTAATTAGGCAGCGTATCTCCGTGTAGAGGCGTTACTTATATGACTGAGCCAATCAGAACAAGATTACTGCGACACTCCACGCCGGCCATTAGCTGGTATAACCCCAAGGTGCTAAACATTTAAACCATCTTATAATTTATCACATAGTATAGCTGCAGATGTACAGGAAAGTCATTTAAACACATCGAAAAAAAACATTTTCCAAAAATCTGGGGTCTCTAACCATTTAACTGCAGTTTTGATACATACACTTAAATTTCCAAGACATGTATGAATGTCTACATATTTGTATTCAAACTTTCCCTGCAAAAAAAATCGCTACTTTTTCATGCCCGTCCATATCATCAACAGTTGGCGGACAGCTTATTTATTTAGCTAGTGGGAAATTGCACATAATACTGTTTTGCCATAACTTTTGAAGGCAAGAAGATCACTGATCTTAGTTTTGATGAAGTTTGATCTGACATTGTTGTACAGAGGGGGTTCTTGGTGTTCCCGATATTGTCACGCCCGTTAGTTTTATAGTGATTTTGAAAATATTTTTTTAAGGAACATAGTTTTCATATCGATGATTTCCTACACTTTTTTGTCACAAATATGTAATAATTAATACCCAATATTTTGGTAGCAATAAACCTAATCGTTTTTAAGATATTTGCATTCTAATTATCATCAATTTTGTTACGAAAACTAGCCAAAATCAAGCAAAATAATTATTTGAGAACAAACTGTTAATGGTTGTGCAAAAGTCCATGCATAATTGTATATAGTATGGACTTTTTCAAAGCATTCCGTTAAAAAAAGTTTTGAGTATTTCGTCCCAATAGGAATAGACTACCTAGAATGGTCTAAATATGTGAAACTCGTGACGTCTGGCAACTCCGATATGCTCTAGGCTCCCAGTTGCCATGTGGAAGACCAAACATCTTCCAGCTGGGGTGTCGTGTCAACTGTGAGAGAGCCAGGTGATGACGTATCAGCAGTCTGTGACGAGGTGTATCACGACGACTCCTGGTGCCGTCACCCCGAGCCCACCTGTTGCCGGGAGTCCTTACTGATCGAGTCCTTCCCTTCCTCCCTCCCTCACAACCCTCCCAGCGCCCTATCCGCCAGTATCGCCATCTGCATATAATTGAATTCCTGATTGCCTTCTGCCCTGACGACCTGTCTCATTATCTCGGCTGTTGGCTTGGGTTCAACAACCCCGCTACTTCGCCAGCCACAGCGGTGCGTTGTTTGTGTACTGATACATCAACGTGTTGTGGCACGCTCCAACAACTACACTGTAAAAATAATTTCTATGCTTACCAAAATGATGTACAGGAGTGTTGAGGAAGTTGGTATCATAAAAATGTTTCCCATCCACCAATCATAGTGTTCCTATTCATACTTTGGAAACCATCAAATACACGATGGAGTTACAAGAGATGTATAATAACAGTGGTCAATATTTGCTCTTTACAAGCTGAAATACGGAAAGTTTTCCATGCTGTATATGGGTTAATTACTTCCATTTCTATTAAGGAAGGTTTTCACAGTGTAATAAATTATGATTTTTAGCAGAATTGTTGTTACTTGCCATTGAAGTACAATGTCGTTTCATAACACAACACTGTAAAAATAGTTTGCAGATTTGCCACACCTATGTAGAAGAGTGTTTAAAAGGAGATTTGGTAAAATGTTTTACCATACATTATTGACAGTCTTCCTATACAGTTCTAAGAAATAGTCAAATGCATTCTGATGCCGCCAGAATTGTATAGTCGGCATGCTCAACAGTTGCTCTACTTACAAACTCGAACATGGTAACTGCTCCATATTGTGTATGGGTGAAGAAATTTTCTTACTGTTTAGGAAGTGTATTTACTTTGTATGTGATACAAAAGAGAAAACTAAGAATGGAAACTAGTCAAGAGTGCATACACTTATAATTCTGCAATGAGATATGTCAGGTACAATACATGGAAATATAAATAAATCAAATCGGAGTAATGCACCTAACTAAATTACCAGGAGGGTTGCAAAAATTACTCAAATTTACACAACTTAGGTAGCACAGACAATCACTGAGTAGATGGCCAGATTTAATACAAGACTAGACGAAACAACTGAGACAGTGTATAAAAAAAAAGAAAATTTCCTTAGGCAGGCGTGGAGTGATGTTTTGGTAACTGACATCTGCTTCTTATTCAGGCAGGATGAAAGTGGAGAGTGGGAACTGACATCTGCTTCTTCTTCAAGCAGGATTAAAGTGAAGAGTGGGAACTGACATCTGCTCCTTTTTCCGGCAGGATGAAAGTGAAAAGTGGAAACTGACATCTGCTCCTTCAGGCAGCATGAAAGTGAAGAGTGGGAACTGACATCTGCTTCTTCTTCAGGCAGGATTAAAGTGAAGAGTGGGAACTGACATCTGCTCCTTCTTCAGGAAGGATGAAAGTGAAGAGTGGAAACTGACATCTGCTCCTTTTTCCGGCAGGATGAAAGTGAAAAGTGGAAACTGACATCTGCTCCTTTTTCGGGCAGGATTAAAGTGAAGAGAGGGAACTGACATCTGCTCCCTCTTCAGGCAGGATGAAAGTGAAGAGAGGGAAATAAATATATTCAACCTCAGTTCATGCGACGATCACTCATTTATGCTGCTTTAAAGGGAATTATTTTGCGTCTGAAACGCTACTGTAAAACAGGCCTCATAGTTTAGTAAAAAAAATAATATCTGTAAAACAATTTTTCAAAATAAAAATTGTGCAGTTTACTTGCTCAGTATATATTTGTATTAAGTTTAAGTCAACTTTATATACTTTTTTGCCAACGAAAAATCATGCTGCACACACAAATCAATTTTCAACAAACCTGAAAAATGATATTGCGTCATGACCTCATTTGTAAGCTTAAAAAAATTTTTCCTCGTTGTCAAACGCTGACCAAAAACGCAATATAATTAGTTCAGTGGTTGGTACCTAGTAATCCAACTCAGGACCTTAACGTGAGAGTCATCATTACCAAATTACGATCTACTACACATCGAAGGAGGTAGTATTTACTTACAATCAAACCGTAAACTGTAAATAAGTTACTCGCAATCCCTGCATTTTCTCATTGTCCGAAACGTTTACCCTCAACGCGTTTTGGGTATGTTGTATAGTGCACAACGCGTTCTGGGTATAAATTTCGCTCACTGTGGAAAAGGAATGTTGATATTATGAACAGTTACCGAAGCGATGTTATTTTACGCATTGTGGACACTGCAAATTACCCATAACGCGTTCCGAGTATTTTACGTTTACCCACAACCTAACCTTACGTAACGTAACTTAACCTAACTATCTGATGTGGCAGTGGAGGGTTGAGTGTGACTTTAAAAAACTCAATATACGTTGTGGGTAAATGCAAATAAGCTAAATGAGTATTGAGTAATTTGTAGTGTCCACACTGTGAAAAATTGCATTGCCTCGTGTACTGCGTGTATCGCAATATCCACAAAGAGTTGTATTTACATTCACCAAGTGAGCAAAATATATTCGCAGACCGCGTTGTGCACATTACAACATACCCACAACGCCTTGCGGGTAAAAATTTCGGTCAGTGGTCAATTTCGGGGACTGCGAGTAGCAGATAGACTGTGGGAGATGGGTAGCTCTTTTTCTTTGAAGCGAACAACGCGAGGTAAGCTTGCTGAAGTATAAAACAATGATTACTGGCTGGTTTTTAGCCAGTGGCGTTTCTATAGCTCAACTTCCTTTTCGCGTGCAACAAAATTGACACATTGCCAGATTATTTTGTGCACGTTAAAATATTTTTATAGCATTCTCACGAGCCTTGCTGTTATTATTATTTTTAAAACGGTTCATGCCTTTTTTCGTCTCACACAATGTGTACTTCAATTATAGTATTAATACCGTTGATATTTTACTAACAAATGCATTTAATACAATATTCGTAAAATTGTCTGCGCAATGAATTTACATAAGTGTTTTGGTGCATTCTGTCAGTTTTTTTAAGTGTTTTCTTTCTTAATAAATTTTACTTATTGAAAACACACGTGTAGTAAACAGTGAAAAGAAGTAATCCATTACGTAAACCTAAACACTGACAGTATTATTTTAAACCTTACGAAGTTCTATGATGTGTTTACGTACGCTACCTTATCAGAAAAAAAAATTATAACTCATTGTTCGTGCTGTTTACAAAATTTATTGGTATAGCGTAATTGCATCACATTTTAAATATTTTATTGCATTACATAAACTGAGTAGTGTAAATGTAAAAGACGAAGTGAACAAAGCGTGTCGTCCATTTTTTGTCAAATTTGCATTATATTAAATAATTTTTTGTGTAAAAATTCTGAATGTCAGATGGAGTGAGAAGTGGCAACATTGTCAGAATTTCGGGCACAGATGTTATCGCCAACATTCTCTCCAGGAGTTACGTGCAAGCGAAAAAGGAAACATAAAGATTCCTCCTCGATGTATCAAAGCAGCCGAAACAAGAGAGAGAGAGAGAGAGAGAGCGAGAGAGAGAGAGAGCGAGAGAGAGAGAGAGAGAGAGAGAGAGGCTGTTGTTGCAAGCTGACGAGCTGTAGAAACATGCACGAGTGTGCAGAACAGCGGAGGAACTGGAGTTATCTGTAAACAAGCTTTCAAGGGTGTCCAGGAACGTTCTCCCAACAGTCTTCCCTTGTCCTCTGCTTATCAAGTCTTGTGAACAAGTCTGAGTGCATTATTATCCATGCCTAGCGACAATTTATATTTATTGATTCATTTAAATAAGTACAAATCCCCTTAGAAACTGTAAAAAAATAGTTTATTAAGTACGGTTACAAGTAGACTGATATCTAAAACTTCTACAGCAATGGGAAGAAAAAAATAATCAGCGAAGGGAGTGGAAGTGTGTTACATAATCTTACACATACATACACAACATATATTTATATGTACATACATGCAAGCGCATACAAATACATACTGTGTGAATAACTGAAATGAAATCATGGAATGTCTTCCCTAGCTTCATGTAGATGATTGCATTAAACTAACAAGAAACTGAAATAACTGTCTGTGTCTCGAGATACTCTCGTAAAAAGGCTCCACCACAGCATTTTGCATCTGTACACGTAGCTGTCCTCTAGCACGGTTCAGCTATAGACACCTAGCTTCAGCCTCTCTAAGTTTAAGTTGCGTCTTGATGTTTTAATGAATAACTTTACGTAGCGTAATTTCTTTTTATTATTTCATTCACGCAAGAAGTATTTTCACGTCAACATTCCGATATATTACTACGATATGAGAAACTAAACACTTTTAAAATTTTGATTATTATTATATAAAAATAATTTAAAACTGTACGTTTAAAACAAATAGTAAGGGAATAAAATTTTTCTGAACAATTTTCTGCACTGCAATATTTCTTGAGGAATTTTGCGTTAAGCACTGTTTGACTGTAATCACAGTGCAATAAGTGACACCTGTACAAAAAGACACAGTGCCAATAACAATGAAGTACCGCTACAGATGTGGACATATGACAATGAAATAATTTGGTAAAATATTGTTTCACAAAGAATCAGAGTCTTTATCCATCAACTTTTAACTGTGTTAGTGGGTAGGACATAATCCAATTATTAATATTTGTTTTTAAATTGATTAATTGTATCGATTTGAAATCAATAGCTGCGAGCATCGTACAATATATTGTGCAAGTATAAGTTTGCATGATTTTGACATTTTTTTTGTGAGAAATACGTCTGGCAACTCCACTGAGTTAGGACCGCGGCGGTCGAGTAGTCAGGCCATTCGCCTCGTGCCAAGGCGACCCGGGTTTGAACCCGGCCGGGTAGGTCCCGGAGTTTCCGCACGTGGAAAACATGGCGGGCGTTGCCTGTTGGTTGGCGGTTATTTTGTCAGAGAACTCCCGTTCCTCCCGCTCTTGCATTCTTTCGGTGCTCCATCTAAATCCTTCATTTCATCTGTGTCTTTCCAGGCTGGAGGTTGGCGACGGGCTACTACCTTACAATGTTGTCAGAACTATGGCTGGAATCATGCTAGGAGAGTCCTTGTATTGGCGCTGGGTCATCTGCGCGTAATCACTATAGAAAGATAACATAATTGTGTTTACCTTTGAACCATACTGACAACCAGAAAAAAAACTATGTGTTTGCAATCTTCTTCATAGGTACTGCTCGTATAATAGACTTGTCAGAATCAGGATAACTTAAACCATGCCGACCACGGTCGTAGAAGAACAGGTCTGGACACTCGCCTGGAAACTTGACCCCCTTGTTGTTTGGTTGCAGTTCACCAAGTTACCGAAATATTGTGTTATATTGGTACTTCAGTTAGGGCGGTCGGACTTAAACTTCGCCCACTTCCTTTCCACTTAGATAAACAATTAATCAAAACGTACTTTGTATAAATTTATGTAATACTTCCTTCGCTCAAAAATTTAAGAAAAGGCTCCAGCAATCTTTATTTACTTTATAAATTTAACAATGGAAAAAAAAATTGGCCGGAGTTTGAGTCCGACCGCCCGGATTACAGCGCCAGAAAGTACGATATTCTCGGTAACTTGACGAACTACAACCAAACAACAAGGGGGTCAAGCAAAATACATTGTTAGATAGGCGAGTGTCCAGACCTGTTCTTCTACGACCGTGATGCAGACTATACACTGTTAAAAATGTCCGAAAATTCACGGAAGTACTTACAGAAAAGTACAATAACTATACGGAAATGGCTTCCGTAATTTTCTGTTTACGGAAGTTTGCCGTATTACCAGCTTACGGGTGTTTGGCCGTAGCTTCAAATTTATGGAAAGATGTTTCTACGGATTTAAAGCATATTTTATTGTGTTTCCTAAAAAAAAAAAAAAAAAAGTGGGAATTAATGATCACTATGACTCCTAGAGTTAATGTGCATGCGCACTGGTGCGAAACGAAGAGAAGAAAAGACGATCTAAGATAATAGAAGATAAGCGCTTCTTCCTGGTTGTCCACACTTTGCCGCGAAGAGAAGATATGAGGAGCGAAGAGCAACACAGTCAAGGACTCGTATCGCGCATGGTCAAAGGAGGCCACACATGTCACAACATGGAACTTATCACAGCTGAAAAGAAATTCTACCTCTTCTCGGCGTTTCGCGCCAGCGGCTATGCACCTTTAGAGTTATTTCTTTCTACAGAGTAAAATATTTTTCTCATAATGATACTAATGAAGTTCTATGAAATCAGGATGTCAAAAACAAAAGTTGTCTCATATAAAGTAGGTCTCTTACCACTGCATGGAACACGCTTACTATCTTGTCACTGTGATACAATGGTTAGAATGTGTGCCTGTAAATCATAAGGTCGTGGCTTCGAGGACTTTTTCTGGTTAGTAAATAGCACGTCAAGATCTCTAGACGATATAGCAGTTAAGAGTATTTCGCACATCTTGAGTGCCAGTAATTTAAAAAGTTTAAATTTTTGTGAGGAAAACGGATTGTCCGTAATTTTCCGGAGGATTTCGTTATCAAGAAAAACTGAGTGTTCGTTATTTTACAAAGGTTTCTGTATAGTTTTTGCCGTTTTTTTCGTAATTTAACGGAAATGTTTTCTAACGGTGAGGCAGAGAGAGCCCTATAAACTAGCGCGATCTCCCTAGCCGGAGCTGAAAGCTCTCTCTGGCAGTGAAGTAAACAATGCGTGCGTGTGCGTGTGTGTGTTTACCGGCGCTGCGAAGGGATTCAGGAGGGTTTACACGCGAGCAGGCGATGTCCCGTTAACACCCGGGCCTAATCAGCGACGAGGAACTGGTCGTAACAGGCGCCATCTTTATCCTCCCCCCTCTATCCCCTCCTCTTCCTCAGATACACACACCCCTGAGAGTGGTCGTCAAGACAGGCCAAGAGATCTTAGCTGCCGGGCAGAGAGAAGTTTTACTGCCGCAGAACAGCCGAGCTTACAGAACACCAACTGAGGGAAAGTACAGCCATGGTTTTGTGGCGAAAATATTTTTGCACATTTTTATTTCAATGTCTTATGATCACATCTGTAACTATGCTTCATGACCAATGATAGGATGTTATATCTCTCACTTGTGAGCTTCCACTGCCAAACCACACACTTGTCATGACACAATAACCTTACTTTGATTAATGGAGTAATAAGAGGGACACGTCTGAACAACGACGCACTGCCAATGACCATGAATAAAAACTGCCACTGTGAACATATGACATCTAAATCAATTGGTGTAAAAATATTTTCGCGACAAACACGATGGCTGTAGTAATAAGTAGGGAAAGCTATAATTCTCGAGTTCGATGGTAATCGTGTTAGAATCCACCGTCCTGTATATAGGCTACTCAAGTCACAACTATTTGTAGAGTGGAAATTCTAAATGATATAAATGCTACAAATAATATTTTATAGAAGGCACAAACAGCATGCTTACAAACGGGTCATGCAATCATTCGTCAATCATAAAATTGTTTAGGAATATTAATATATATTTCAGCAAAACATAGTGCATTAATACGTAGTTCATTATTATGTAATTTACTCAATTCTGTCTGTTTTGGCACTTAGATAGTTTAGAATTTCCATTCTACACTTGTCCATTTAGTTGTTACTCGCCGGAACAGATGACAATCAACGCATAGGCGTGACTTGAGTATGCATAGGATATTGTATTCTAGCTTGCGTTCATTGAACAGTACTTGGTATATTGCATAGCAATTGGGTCTTTGTTAGAGCGAGACCGTTCATGAGAGAGAGAGAGAGAGAGAGAGAGAGAGACGAATGGGTAGATTAGTAAAATGGGTCTGGGGCAGCGTAGTGGTCATACAACACGCCTAAATCACGACGATCTGATATTTCCGTCGACAGGTGGGTTTTCTCGGGTTGATACTTTTTTTTTCGCTCAACGCATTCTATTAATACTCCATCCAAGGCCCTCACCTCATGTAATCCGTCATGGTTGAGCACAGACTTTCAGAATCTCAGGTTAAGGAGTCCTTTAAACGTAGAGTGAGATGACCTTGGTTATCATCCCAGTACGATATTAATTATTCACCGCAAGCATCTTTGGTGCCAAATTATCCTACGAAATTCTGTCTCATGTAGCGCATTATTGTTGTTTGGCACGGTTCGACTGTTTTCAGAAGAATTATGAACGTTTCGTAACGGCATACAAAAATTTACTTTGGCCCATTTAAATATGAACACACGGCTAACGAAGAAAGAATATCGTATACGTAAAAACTGAATTATAATCTTGCGAAAATTTAACTTCTTACACGATAACTCACTAATTCTGTTCGCTGTTTATGAAACCCGCCTTTGAGGACTCGCAGTACTCCAGCACGACCTTGTCAGATGTACAACTGGCCTCTCACTGGAGCTGCAGCTGTACGAGTATCTGAGGACACAGTGTATACAGAGCCACGGTGTTAAGAGTTCATGTTAGGACGTTATTACATTTACCAATGATACTGAGGCGACCTTCATCGACTAACAGCGCCACCAATACAGAGGTTTATGCTGTTGTAACATTGCCATATAAGCCTACCATCATGCTACTTGTGTTTCCAGTGACTACATCAAGAGCAGCGGCGTCAGTTAGGGGGGGGGTGAAGGGGGGAATGCCCCCCTTAGATTTAGAAGGAAATGTGTATTAAATAGTTTTGTGTATTTTGTTAATTAAATAACACTTACGTAAGCACATAAAACCGAAGTTTTACTATTAAAGTTTCTAATTTATACATGCTTAATTAGTAAATAGATGCAACATAATCACTGTTACCAGAAAAAAATCTCGCCCCATCCCCCAAGGAAAATATGAAATGTGGCCCTTTTTAAGAGGCGAATTCACCTGGCAGCAGTCCAGATTCTTAAATCCTGAACAGACAGTGGCCATATGCAATTATCCATTACTGTATAGCTACTGATTTTTGCACAAACTTTTTTTCATGGCCTTAGATGCACATATGCAGCTGTGAATCGTGTTCAGTGACTGAATGTTGTTGTGGTTCTACCGCAAATCAAAGATGTGTGCTGTCACAGTAACGTTCAGCTAAGTGACGTCTCTGCACAGACATGCTGCCAATAACCACGAAGCAGGTCTGTGGAGGAGTACGTATAGAACTGAACAAGTACAGTTAATTAATATTAGTGGGTCTACTGATATGTGGATTATGTTCAGTCAGGAGTAAACAATGAAGCAGCCAGGTAGAGTCACTCAAACATTGATACCACAACATGACTGTAGCAGTACAGCCAACTGTCATTATAGAAACTAGCTCAGCCAATAAGTGGGCCATATTCTAACTATAGTTAGACGCAATGTTATTTCGCGTGTTCATCTGGTAGCAGCTTAGACTTCCCAGTCCTATACACGCACCGGCCACAGTCGAGTATTCATTGGCTTCTTAGTGTACAAGAGGGTACCACGTGAATTCACCGCGATTTATTTCCTTATTTCTTACTGGTTTGCAGTCGTCAAATGTATATATAAAACTACTGTTGTCCGATCACAGTGATGACAGTGAAGTATACGCTGTTGACGTTCAACTTGACCTAGAATCAATACGCGAGATAATCGTACCTCTAACTGTAGTATTCTGTCTAGACGTGTTCCTTACAGACAGTGAAACTACACAAGACTATGAAGTCTAGTCGGCAGGTTCAGAATACTTTTTCTCCGTAAATCAGGGGAAGGAATATTTCGCAAGTTCAATCTCCTGCATGCTGGCATCTATTGATCTGTGTACACTCAAGCCGAGACAATTTGTGCAATGAACGAATAGACGGGCTTGAGTATACACTTAGGACAATACTTTCTAACACGCAGATCACTTACTGGCGAATGTTATCCTTTCTGTATGCAGGCTAGCCTTCAAGATTATTTGTGAGAACATTAAGATAGTAGATGTTCATAAACTGCTCGCTTACACATTGAAATAGGCCACATTTATATATATTTATTTACTATTTTTTGGGCAGTGACTTCCAGGAGATGTCAAATGAGCCAAAGGCCAGTTGCACAAGTGACAGGAACTTACAGTTGCTGTATTTATAGCTAGGGACTCAAAAACGCGGAATTTTCAAGTCACCAATAATAGGCAGATGTAGCAGTGAAAAATGTCAATTCATCTTATTTGCTGACGACCAGTCACGCTGCACATTAAAGTGGGCGTGTCTCGTGTGTTGTTGACCAATAGGACGGCGGTGAGTGGGAACATATATAGAACTGGATTTCCTACATTCTTTAGTACAAGTGGCTTGTCTTGTTTTCAGTGCCAGAAAATGTGTTGGTTTATAAATGTGCTAACGTCTTACTTAACATGCACATGTTAACAAAAAATCGAGATATCAATGACATAAGGAGTAAATATCAAAATTATCAAGTTAAAATTTTTTGGACTAATTTAAATTACATGTGGTTAGTTCTTGATGCATGTATGAGTTAACATTATGAAGGTTTGTGTATTTCTGCAGTTTAATAATCAGTAATATGTGCTGTAAATGCCACATGTATAGTCTATTAAGTGTTAATATGTTTGGTTTTATACTATTTTAACTGCACATACATGGAAGTTAAATTTATAATATGCACATGCTAATTTATAAAATTAAAACGCGAATATATTATTTATAGAACATGTGTTTACATTTTAGTATTAATAAGTGGAAAGAAAATAATTCATTCCAAAACCGGTATGGGTGGTTTTGCCGTAAGCGAGCACTTTAAAATTCTAGGTAATTTTTCGATTTTTTTCTGTAATTTTTGTAGGTTTATATGTAAAGCAAGAAAAAATTACTGCAAAACCCCTAAAGGTAACTGTTACTAATTTAATTCTAAAACGATAAAAAATGTATCATTATACAAGCATATTAACCGGAATTAAGAGAAAAATGTAATCATGCCTAAGTAAGTATCTACAAAGTGACCCTTGAGTAAATTTTATGAAGCAATAAAACAGAATGGGACCATCAATCGTCCTTTGAAATTCTAAAAGCCGTAATGGACGTTTCAGAATGCTTAAATTGATTGGCACACAAACGCAGTTTTACAATGTGCAGTAAACCCTCTCTCCCATAATCTCTCTCTGTCCCTCCATTGCCAGCACTCTCTCTGCCTCTCTGTCCCTCTTGTCAGTTCTCTCGTTCACACAGTCATGATGGAGGCCGATACGACTTCATTAGCAACAGCAGCCGCGACAGAAAACGCTTAACCCAGTCGCCTATAAATCCCTCGGCTAGTACAGTTAGCCTTTCACGACAGACTCACTTCACCAGCTCGTGAATACGACCCCGCCGCATTCCGCCGGAGTTACTAGGTGACAGGGTGACTTTCATACAACTGTATGCACATTCATAATATTCCACGAAGTACGCCTGTGTTAGGCAAAAACACTCCAAATATCCCGGGAAATAACATGAATAGTTGATCTAACCAAAACCACGAGGATGTGATACCACACGCACCACTGTGTCGTGTATATATATATATATATATATATATATATATATATATATATATATATATATATATATATATATATATATATATATAAGCCGTATAACACGCACATGACGTAAATTCTGGGCATAATTAGAAACATAAATATTTGTGACAACAAGTTGTATCTTCTATGATCTTTGAAAGAACTGTGCAATGGGAGTGCATGACTGCATTTAGTTGCTTGGATATACTCCACTGCGAAATAAATGACTCAAAGATCAGTCGCACTCGTGTTCCTGAACCCTGTGTGTCTACCTGATGACGGGAACATATTCCAGTTCCCGAAATGTCGTTACACTGTCTGTCTCTGGAAAACTACTGTGTTCTGTTTCGTCTCATAGTTGTATCGTTTTGTTATTTTTCTATTCGTGTCTGATATCTGCTGTGTTTTTGTTTGGTTTAGTCGTTGTGTCGCATGTTAACTTGGTTTTTAACTTTTAGATTTTTTATTACTTTCATTCATTATCTGTTTGTTCCTTGTTTTATTTGACCCGATTTCATTTTTTGGAATTTCATGTTGTGTATGTATCCCGTTGACAAAGCATACTCCGCTTATTTATGTTTTTCTATTATTTGTTTAGTTTTCTTTGACAATCATACATTTCGCAAAGGAGTTTGTCCAAGCAACTAAATCTAGTCAGGTTGTATGATGTCGTTTTACGTACTGCACCGTATGGCAACATAGAACGGAATGAGTACCCCCCCCCCCCCGCCCTTTTTTCTGGCACTCCGCTGATATGTTACTTATCTCACTACCACTACTTTCACCGTTGCATTATCCGATCCAAACGTGATTCTAAGATTTTCTTCGTAACATACATCAAAAATACCTAGACACGTAGTACAAGAGGAGACTTTCTCCTTGCTCTGTTGCGTGCAAGTGATGTGAAACATTTTGCTACAAACATTTTCGTCACCAAATTTGAAATTTGTCCAGAATTATTCGCATACTGTGCATATTATAGGTCTGTTTCTGGACCACAAAACGAATATATATATATAACATTCAATTAAATAAAGTATGTAAAATCTGCTGCTGGTATAATATTAAGTAAATATTTTAACAAATATCTTTAGGTTTTTACTGATTTTATACCACGTGAAAATCGTGAACGATATGAATTAGGAGCAAACAGAATATAGTTCGTCAGGTAACTATTCATCAACACTTCACAGTTATCCTCACGCTGCTCTCGCAAATGTCTTGAAGTTTATGTGAATTACGTCATGAATTCCTGATCAGCCAGTTCAAGGAGCAGGGATATTCCACGTGTTCAATATCCCACAGGCTTAGCGTCACTCACATCATTTCACCCCTCACCAGCGCTAAAGACTCTCACTCACTCACTCACTCACTCACTCACTCACTCACTTGTCGCTGTATGACCCAGTAAGTTGCTAACAAACAAAGAGCTAACGCTCGAGAAGGCATAACACAATGAAGGCTAGCTTGCACGAGACACACATAACTCAAGGACGTTTTCTGCTTGTATCAAGAACCCGCGTACAGAGTTTTTTTTAATCTTGCGAATCCACACAAAGACGGTAAGGACTGTACACAGTATGAAAGAAACTATGTAAGAACACATGATTAAATAGTAAGGTGGGATCATTCCCATACAACGTCGCGTATACTCCTCGGAGATGTTTATTCGGGACCTCCGTCGAAGTTTACTCCTTCAAGCAAAGACTCTGCTGTAAAATTCATGCAGATCGTTTAGCCGCCAATCACGTCAGAGTAATAGGTCGCCTGGGAGGGCGAGGGTTGGCGCAGGAAGGAGTTAGGGGGGAGCCACTCCAGTGCAGGTTCTTTGTCAAGACGCTCACAATGCCGTCGTTTACGGGACTGATTCAACCCGCGAGCTGTTATATTCCCTCGTTTTACTTTCTTTAACATCACTGCTCGGGGACGAGGCTGAGTTCTTCCTTGACTAGGCAGACACTGTGTGAGTCTCAACACTAGCAGCACAGTAGCATTAACCTACAGGCATTTAGCATTTCAAGTTTAAGGTGTTTGAAGTTTAACTCGAGTGAAATTTACTTGTGTTCAAATTTTCTAACAACGGCCTCTCGACCAACTCCATACTTATCCTGCTCGAGAGGCGATTAACAGACGAAAGTAGCTATTTTTTGCGAAAAAAAAATTTAAATAGTACGCACAGCCAAAGCTAAAACTAACAGAAACTGACCTCACTGTTGTGGTCGTTGATATATTACTGCAATGAAGGTGTAAGAAGACAATCTGCGTGGTTTTGTTGAATAGACGCCATTGCTAGTGAATAATGTTGAGTCGCAGAAAACCCACTGTAACAAAAAGAAAAAAAAACACGAGAATATTAGCAACAAAAACACGGAAGATACATACTAAGGAAGCCAAGTACTGCCGTATTCTACAAACATACAAGTAATTAGAAAATATTGACGGTATATAGTGAAAAGAAAAAAACCCTAGAAGATCGAAAAGAGGATAAGTGAAACAGACAAGAACCAAACAATGTGTATGATGATGACTACAGTGAACAACAAAAGACAAGGACAACATGAACGAACACTGCTACGGAAATGGTCTTTTGTTCGTATTTTTTGTTGAACATTTTCTCATATAAATGCAATTTTCTGCGATCCAACAACACTCGCTAGCAATGGCATGTATTCAACAAACCCATTTAGATTAATTGCACTGTTTTCAAAACACAGAAGAAAGAGGCAAGAAGCTACTATTGTACTTAAATATAAATATTGTACTTAAATATAAATATTGTAGTTAAATATAAATATTGTACTTAAATATAAATATAAATATCGTACTTAAATATAAATATAAATATCGTACTTAAATATAAATATTGTACTTAAATATAAATATAAATATTGTACTTAAATATAAATATAAATATCGTACTTAAATATAAATATAAATTGTACTTAAATATAAATATAAATATCGTACTTAAATATAAATATAAATTGTACTTAAATATAAATATAAATATTGTACTTAAATATAAATATAAATTGTACTTAAATATAAATATAAATATTGTACTTAAATATAAATATAAATATTGTACTTAAATATAAATATTGTACTTAAATATAAATATAAATATTGTACTTAAATATAAATATAAATATTGTACTTAAATATAAATATAAATATTGTACTTAAATATAAATCAAGTTTGTTATTCGGAGGTAGCTTTCATAAAAATATTTTTCTGGTAGAAAATATGTTTGCTTTTCTGGGCTCCCGACTTCTTCAAATACTAAGTAGTGGAGACAGGAAACAATCGTGGGTTCACTGACATGTAGGCTAGCTTGGAAGAATATATGTGTTTTCAAACAGACAGCAGCTGTTCATTGACTGATCGTTGACACATGATTGGGCCTGCATTTAGTTGCTTCTCTACCATTGGCTCACTGCTCTCCAGGATGTGTCAAATAATTCGAGGGCCAGTGCAAAAATGACACAAACTTATACCTGTTTGAATTCTAACGTGTTCCTAAAAGAAAACGCGAACATGTCTCTACTAAATAGCAATACATGCATTGTTCAAATTCCTGATATTCGATAAGTAATGGTCACGTGATTGAAATAACCACCCAACTTCAGCCAGGGAATTTTCGGAGAACACCATTAGTGCACTATTTTATTGCGATTAGGGCCAGGTATTTTTTTCGCAAACATATTTCAGCACGTTGTAGATTTGTATGCACTGTTACAGCTATAAGGTGTTCTTAAGGCTGAATTCCTTAATTATAATTAATCTGAGAGAATATTTGAAATTTACTTTTATGATAAACACTTTAGGATGCTCCCATTATCTACTGTCAGCATCGCCTAGTCCTATATAACTGTGCAACTACACATTACATGTGAGAAACGAATACAAATCCGTACATCAGGCTCACTATATTTCTTTGTATGTATATATGTGTGTCCCGGAAGGCTCGCGTGTATCTTCTTACTTCCACCAGTGTCGTAGCGAGGTTGTGTTCTAAGCAGTGCTGTGTTAACACTGACAATACACGTTGAGCAAGAGGCAGTTGTGTTGCACAGACATAGGTGTGTTACTGTACAATTCATGACTCCGTGTTGCTTGTACACTACTGACTCAAGTCACGTGGTTCCACAGACAACTCAGTGTAGTGTATAGTCATTGCTAACACTGTACATCTAGGAGAACACTCCACGCTACACCACTGACTTCCAAGTGTCCTCCATCCTGCACTAGCACTCACTCAATATTCTTCCAGGCTTTACACTAAATCTCCTCCTCCTAACAGTACCCACTGGCGTCACACCCTCCCTCACTCGTCGGCACCGACGTCGCTCGCTGCTCTGATCACGTACTTGTCGATCCCTCGACACTCGCTTAGCTCGGAACTCCAACCACTAACATATTTAAGAACTTGAACTATAAATCTTGTGTTCGGGGAAAATCGTCCGTGTTTACTAACCAGCTGATTTATACAACGCTCCACAGCGACATGTGGAGATCAGAAAGTGCTTAGCTCTAATGTTGTCGTAAACGTACTCGTTTACATGCAATGATACCATATTTTTATCACGCTAAACCTTTCTTGCCATGCTGAATGGTATTACTACAAGGCCGATATTAGTAAAATGGTAACAATGAGGCACTGTTTATTTTTCAAAATCAGAGAGAAATACACTCGAGCTGCTATAAATCTACAAATTTATTCTTACGTATTCGGCGTTAATGTATTTGTGGCCATGCTGTTTAAAACTGTTTTATAGAAGCTGACTTGCCTACAGCACACGACAATTTTGTTTGTCCTTGACTTCGGCACCTGCAACTAAGTTTTACTTCTTTTCTTAAAGAGAGCTCTTTAGACACCCACGATTCAACCTTCTCGGGTAAAGGCATAATTCACTGCCCGTATAAAAAAACAAACACATTTCAAAAATATAAATCGCAGCGTCTAGTTTGTAGGAAGACAGGATGTCACCAAGGCTTGGAGCTGTACCAAACACTGACCTAGGTCATGTTTTGTAGGATGTGCGAGGGAAGCGGTGTAGGGGAGGAAGGATGGAGGGATATAGAGAGTCTCTTGTTGGGATTGGTCGTGATTCCAATCTCACATACACAGCACGGAGTTTTCAATTATTGTTACAACCACAATGATAAGGTAACGTTTTAAATATAAATCACCAGATAATCGCTGATTTACTTTTGAAACGTTGGCACTAATTGTAAACAACCTAACATTAATCAGATACCTGCGTTGTTACTTGGTCTCAGGATAAACTTGACGCGCTACGTATAACTGACGACAGTCAAACATTCCACTGGCCAGGAGTCTGTAAGTGACGTCAGCACGTGTGACGGCATTACAGAAGTCTGGTCACTCTAACGTTACACATTCAATTATTGGCCAGAAGCGTTCACCGCTGCCAGCCACGACCTTGGTGGCCAATGAGAGGTGACAAACGAGCTTACAGCCTTTTTCAGTCTAGTCTGCTGTCAGAATATGACGGGAATTTCGCACTTCTTTAGTAATTTCTGATTCTGATTTGGGGAGCTTTATTTCTAGCAACATGGAGTAGAATTACTGCTGCGACAGGAATACTGTTATACAGCCCAATACATTTGTTCCCACCGTAGAACAATTGTCATGTTGAAAATAATATCTTTGATACGAACTATTGCTATGTTTTTTCGCCAAACACTATGTGTACATGGGGCTACGGTGGTCGAATGGTCAGACCCTTCTCCTCCCACCAAAGCGATCCGGGTTCGATTCCCGGCGGGGTTGGTCACAGGATTTTCGCATGTGGGAATCGTGCCGGACGATGCCGCTGGTCGGTGGGTTTTCTCGTGGATCTCCCGTTTCCCCCGCCCTTTAATTCCGACGCTGCTCTATACTCACCTCATGTCATCCCTCACCAGCGCTAAAATACCTCGACGTTAAGCACTCGCAGTGTTTACTTTACTATGTTACGGCCACAGGCTAAATCATTATACAGCCATGAAATGACGTGCCGGCAAAGTTACAAGCGAACTTTAACCGCGTATTGACTGGCTCCTGCATTTTACGGCATGTTTCCTATTGGCCTGGCTGCCGGCTGCCGCTGATTGACTGTAGGCGTTTCCGTCATGTTGATGGCACAGACTAAATAGCAATACAGACGTGAAATGACGTGGCGGCTCCTTTGATACGGGCGAACTTCGCCGCTTATTGGCTGCCCGTGGTTGTTGATACCAGCCCTGTGTGTATTTAGATGCTTCCCGTTACTGCAGGTTTCCTATTGGACTGGCTGCCGGTTATCAGAGCAGCTGCCTCACGCTGATTGGCAGTAGGTGTTTCCGCCATGTTGCTGGCCAGGAAAGCCATCTTGCTGGCGTGTGTGACTGAGTTCGCTGGCCTACCGGCTATTTCACTTCTGTATTCCTAATTATTCTGTGTTGATGGCGTGTGTGACTGAGATTGCCGTCTTCTCGGGTGTTTCACTTAAACATTCTGTGTCACGACCCCGCACGTAAGTGAACAGCTGCAGTACAGGTGGTGTATTAAGGCTCGCCGATTTCTTGGACGTACAGCAGTATCGCTGGATTGTACGAACACAACATAGAGAGGTAGGGTGCAGGGCAGGGAAGATTGTAGCGAGGCTAGGGGGCTGGGTTGGTAAGTGTAAAGTGGACGAAGGCACGCGACATGTATTACGTTGACATTCCTCTCTGCTGCTGGTACAAAGTCACTTCAGGGACAAGGACATGCTATGTGGTCACATGGAATGTCAGGGACTCAGCTAGCCTCCAGCAACCTAGTTGGAATCTTGCACGTACTACCTCTCACCCTCCCACTGAATATATTCCACACAGCTCAACACTCTTGGGCCATTCTCCCTGCTGTCCCTCAAGGGCGCTGCCTAACTGCGCGTTAGAAGCTCAGAAGTAGAGCCCACGATTTTTCACCAAAATAATTATGTTTGTTTTAATGGCTTATGTGCACATATCAAACACTACTTCATGGTTACTGGCAGAATGTATTATCGCACAGACGTGGCTCATTTGGCTGTGCCAAGAGGAACAAGGTTACTGCGACACCACACGTCTGTGACTTGCGGGTAGGCCCCTAGACGCTGAGAGTTATAAACAGCCAATCACTGACCACGAAGCAGAGATTTAAACATGCATGACAACCAAATAATTACTTGAATCAATTTTTACGGGCTTGTATGGCGTAATTCAAACGTTTACATGATTTTCTGGACCAAATATTGCTCTCTGTGCAACAAAATATGTATGTAAATCGTTAAATCTTCTTTGCTAACTGACAATGTGTTTTAAAATTAGAGGTTTGTCATTTGTCCGGAGCAAAATATTTATGAATTTAACCAATATGTGCACATAATGTATTGAAACAAACTGTTGCAGAATTCTTTCAGCGAAAAATCGTGGCCTCTAGTCAGAAGTGACGGAGTTATATAGGTGACATTGAAGTGCTCATCACATGTCTTATTGCCTCAGCGTGCATGCTTCTAGCCGAACCACTTTCACTGCGGTACTTTTTGAAAGTGGTAACCATACAATTTTATTAGTGTAAAGTCTATAACAAAGCTCATACCACGTCTGTATCTGAGTTTCACACACATCATGTTAGAGCATGTTCAAGTGCGGCGATTCGGAAAGCCTTTTTAGCTGTGTTGTAAGGCTTAGAATAATTGCTTATAATTAATATGGTGTCTTAACAATGAAACTCCGACCTTGTCCGATGTGTGATTTTTTTCGTACGTTGGCACAACGAGTACAAGTGAAATACTTTAGTAGAAAAAACATGTTTACGAAAAAAAAAAATGTGACGTGTTGAAGCACGCCTTGTAGTTATACAATTATTTCGTAAATATTTTTATAAAAACATATTATCGTTATCGAAGAGTTGCTACATTCAGTAATACATATTTATTTAATTACCCTAATTTTTTCGTAGCCCTAAACTTCTATTTTTTTTTATTTTATGCACCCAATGTGTCTAACTTTTTTTTATAAATAAACCACATTCATTAAAAAATATGTTTTGCGGGCGAACTTCTCATTATTAATTATTATTTATTATTAACGTCCAAATTCAACTATTGGCTGTTTTAGAGTTAGTACGTGTTTACAATAAATACATCTTACGTAGTAATGGTTAATAACATTACATTATATGAATATAATGGGTAGAATTATGAGGACAAGAATGCAATTAATGATTCATATGCTTAAAAATAGTTCCTTGAATATTACAGTTGTAACAAACATATAGTCCGCGCAAGCTCGCTAGTTTGCGAATTTTGTCTGTTCAGACATAGTTGTAACACATTTGTTGGGAGAATGTTGGTAGCACAGCGTCATCAAGTTCAGAGACGTTTGTCGCTGAGCTGTCGCAGCGTTCATGTCGCTTAGAACCAAACATTGCCAGGAACTTCTGGCTGTTGCATTGTCAGTTAATTTGTGCATCGTTCGACTGCATACATTTTGAAATATTTTGAAAGCATTGTGTGGGAGAAATTCATTCGGGTTCTTAGTACCAACGTGAAAAATAAAACTACCTAGCTTCGCCTTGTACAGGATTTTTTTTTTTTTTAATTTTTGGGAGAGTTTTGAGGTACTGTCATCTCACATTAATGACGTTTAGACTTCACCATGTCATTATACATATATAAAAACCATAGAAGATATTATTTTTAAATCACAGTACAATAAATAACAATGTGTGTCGTCAAACAAACCATCGACCAAATTGTTTCATATTTGGCTATGAAAGTGGTTTTTCCTGTGTTCGCCACTGATCAATCACTAGGGACACACGAACGTCACGAAATGATTTACTCACAACTAGATACCAAAACAGAGAGAAAAAAGTTTTCTATATTAAACCATATATAGGTTCGTTTATGGCGAAACAAATATGTACTCGATCCAACAAAATATTAGTTGACCGAACACTATAAAGAACCCGTCAATAATTAACATACTTTGTTTTTCTTAAAAAAAAAAAAAAAAAAAAAAAAAAAAAAAAAAAAAAAAAAAAAAAAAAAAAAAAAAAAAAAAAAAAAAAAAAAAAAAAAAAAAAAAAAAAAAAAAAAAAAAAAAAAAAAAAAAAAAACTCAAATTTAACGGAACTAAATCCTATAATTGAGATAATTAAACATGCATGGCAACCAAATAATTACTTGAATCAAGTTTTACGGGCTTGTTTGGCGTAATTAAAACGTTTATATGATTTACTGGACCAAATAATCCTCTCAGTGTAACAAAATATGTATGCATATCGTTAGTTCTTCTTTGCTAACTGACAATGGGTTTTAAAAGGAGAGGTTTGTCATCTGTCAGGAACAAATTATTTATGAAATTAACCGATAACTTCCAAGACTCATAAAATCTGTTACCATCAAGAACGTGAAAAGGACGAGAGGTAAAGCTAATTTGAAATGCTACCAACCATAACATTAGCTCCTCTTTCGAAATAAAAAATTTCCGCAACAAAATTACTGGGTAAACCTGTCAAGTAATCCTAGAACAGACTAGATATAAGGTTCCAGAGATAAATTGTTCAGGGAGCGCGGAGGGCGGACCGCGATGAACGGCACGGCGGGCGTGATGAACGCCTCACTGGCACTGCATATAGTACATGTTGTGACAGGCAATAGACAGGATGGCTCATGTACAATGTGGTTATTGTTCCAGGAGCGCTGAGAACGGACCGCGATGAACGGCACGGCGGGCGGGATGAACACCTCTCTGGCACTGCATATAGTACTTGTTGTGACAGGCAATAGACAGGATAGCTCATGTACAATGTGGTTATTGTTCCAGGAGCGCGGAGAACGGACCGCGATGAACGGCACGGCGGGCGTGATGAACGCCTCTCTGGCACTGCATATAGTACTTGTTGTGACAGGCAATAGACAGGATAGCTCATGTACAATGTGGTTATTGTTCCAGGAGCGCGGAGAACGGACCGCGATGAACGGCAC